>VMDO01004645.1:47011-122526 GCA_007922755.1 Pedetes capensis | reverse complement strand
GTAAAAGATAGAGAAGACTTGGATGGGAAACTTAGATAGGAAGGGGGGAGGGGGGAAACATAGAGGAGGGTAAGGGGTAACCTATATGAATAATGCTTATCAAATTGCATATATGAAAATTGTCACAACGAAAAGCATGTCAAAATGAATCACATTATGATGTACATTAAAAATTTCTAATAAAAAAAAAAAAAAAGAATTTAAACTCCAACCGAATTAACTACGGGTCGTGTGGACCCCCTAAAATACTGAAGTCACGTTTCCAAGATGGTGAAACAAGACTGAATGCTAAACTCTATTTCAGAATGGAGTGCCAACATTTGGTAAATATATGTATCATTTCTTTCCTTTTTTTTTTTTTTTTTTTCAGTACTGGGGGTTGAACCCAAGGCCTCGCGCTTGCATGCTCTGCAAGTGCTGGACCACTGAGCTGCACTCTCAGCCCATTTGTTAACTTTTTTGAGACAGGGTCTTGCTAAGTTACGCAGACTGCCTCTGGTCTCAAACTTATGATCCTCCTGCCTCTGCCTCCTGAGCCGATGGGATTACAGGCGTGGGCCACCGCGTCTGGCAATATCTGTATAATTTCTGAGACTAACGAGATCTGGTTGTTGATTTTACATAGAACAAACCAAAGGAATCATTTCAAAGTGCCAAATTCGATTTGGTGGCCACACCATTTCTAAGAAATGCAGTGAGCTAACTGTGAGTTTCTTGTGGAAGTGGTGATGGCGGGAGAAGAAAGGAGCTGAAGGAACGTCTTGTCCATCTTTGTGCGTTCTGTTTAGGAGGGACGATAAGTTTGCTGGATGCATGGACACAGGATCCTCAATTCTCAGTCCCGCTGAAAACTCCATGCCCATTCCCAACGACTTTATGATTTCGATCACACACTTAGCAAATCGCCTTCAGAATATCATTTGCAATTCATATCTTATGAAAGTCTGACATCAGATTTCATGGTCTTATCCTGTTCCTGTCCGTGTCCCTTGGTTGCCGCAGTAACCAAGTTGCCATGGAGTGCACTGCAGGAGGTGTAGGGGTCAGCAAAGACCAGAGCCTTGTCATTCTTCATTCAAAGGCAATTGTCCCTGAAAAATGTGACTTGCTTCAATATTTAAGACCTGGGCACTGATATTAAACTGGAATGATCCTTCGGTTAAAAACCAATAATTAACCTTGTCTTCAACTCGAGGTCACACGTTAATAGCAATTTCATAAAGTGGACATTCCTCTGTCTTTCATTTTGAAGTCCCTAGAGTTTGAATAATACGTCTGCTGGAAAAGCACATGGGTAATCATTGCAATTTATTTTATGTCATTACCTAAGCCCTTGAGACCTGGCAATTCCAGCTCTTCTCTCGGAGGTGATTGTAGGCATCTTGGGAGTGTGTGAGATGATGTTAATATTCTGGGCACTGTCTCTGTGGAAGGATTAGCAGCCTGCAGTGGAACTCTGTCTTGATGCCTTTCTGCGGTATGTATTTTTAGACAAGGCTACAGCATTGCCTTTCTAAAAAATAACTATCCTCAAAACCACAGCCTTTGATGTCATGGATTTACGATAGGTATCCCAAATAGCCGTTTTAATTTCAAGGCGGGGATCATGGAACTTGATTGTGCTACAAGCAGACCCTTCAGGGCAGAAATTAAGACTACCTTTGGGGCATGTAAGATGTCACTCCTCTCTTGACACTTCTTGCTCTTTTTTACTAAGTTGTTTTAAATCCCTGCAGAGGCTTCCTGCGTGGCAGCGAAGGACATGCTTACGTAGCTGTCTACGTTTTCTAAAAACCAGTTACATAAAGTTTTGGCACTCACATAAGAAGCACGTAAAATGTTGCTCTCTTTTAACATAGGGATTCGATATTTCTCAAGATTCCAAGTTACTTGAGAGACTTATTTCAGAAAGTGCTTATATAATATTCAATAGCTATTTTCAATAAACAAAGTTGAAACATACATTTGTTCATATCTACACACACACATATATATACATATATACAGTATGTATACACATTTTCCAGGACAATTACTCCTACAAACCCACTTGGTTTCCACATTCAAACATCAATGATCTATAAAGACTTTGATTATTAAGCAATGTAAGAATCTAGCGATTTCCTAATAACAAAAAGGCCTTACAAAACTTCAAATATGGTGAGGTCAAATTCTTCCTGTACTTGTTTTTAAAGAGGATGAAAGCGATTTTTCTCACCTAGGCTTTTGGGCTCTGCGGATCAATGAAATTTTATGCAATGCTACATTCATTAGCGTCAGATGAATAAACTTATTGATGTGAGGAAAGGAAATAATTCCAATTTACTCAGTTATTAAAGGCATCGATTATATGACAGAACATTATTTTCTTGGAGAGAAAGAAATTTTATTCTTTGTATGGAATGCAGAGGAACTCCAGGCAAGATATTTGATTTACTTTGGGTCTAATTATAGCCATAATTGAAAATGTGAGTTACACTGTCATCTGTCTAACTTTTAAGTTTGGATCTGTACCAGCAAGAGAAGGCGGATAAACTTTGGAAAATAAATCTCAAGCTCATTATCAAAAGACTATGTCCCCCCTGTTCACCCCTTCCCAGGCTATCTCTTTTGCTGCTCAACAGGTTTGCATGCAGAGAAGCAGAGGACTCTATTCTCGTTAATCAACGAAAGACCTGATTCATTCCTTCGAATTGTCAACATTGCTTTTGCTTTGCAGCATTTATTTGGTTTCAGAGAATTAAAATAATCCACAATTTTAAATAACCGCATGCTAATATTACTCCCTACAGTGTAGACATAGTTCTTCTAGATTTAGCTTTTAAGGAAGGACAGAAGGGTGGGAGTGTTGCTGCAATAATTACATCTTTACCTTAGACACATATCCATACTGTGTGCATTCTTTGAAAATTAGCTCCAATGAATGTGCTGTCTGCCGTGCCCACCTCCTGGCTTCTCCCGCTGGCACGCCCTCTCCAGGCACCACCTTCTCCCTTTGATGTCCCTTGGGGGCCCAGGGAGGTGATTGAGAAGCATGAAGAGGCATAAACAAATCAAATTGAAGCTTCCTAGCCATTAGTTATGAACAAAACCAGAGTGCACCAACTCTTTATTCATTACACCAACACATTTACCTAGTGTGTGCTTGCACTGATTTTAATTCTGGGCATTATGATTTTATTTTTGGCCTTCCTCTTCTTGTTAGGTGCAAATCAGTCTACCATCTGGTGCAATCTCATTCTTAGCATGTGAGTGAAGAGAAAGATCATGCATGCTTTCAGAAAAAAAAAATTAGGGAACCTTTACGATCTTTCTTTGTTTATAGGAGATAACTTTTTAATAGTCTAGGGAAAAGTTTTTAGTTTGAGTGAGTACTAAGAGGCTTCTAATTAAACTTTATTCTTTTTTAATGTTGCTTTTTTTTTTTTTTCATTGTCTCTAATTCTGTAGCTGTCCTTTCTTTTTCTCTGCTAGGCTACTGGAGTAGCATTTCCTGAATGACATTTCAAGAGAAGTTTCCAAATACAGCTTAACAAAGAGATCACAGCTCTGTGGGAAGATAGGGCAGATTTTTTTTTTTAACAAAGTGAATAGCTTTAATTACATCTTTTCTGCCCACTCCATATAAGTTCACAGCGTCCACCCCCACGCCAAATCCTAAACCAGCAAACACAAAAACTTTCAGCCCAGTTTCTTCACACCTTTCCACCAAAAAGCTTTCAGATCACTGAGGTCTCCAAGCAGGGGCATTGTCCCCAAATTGACACAGCCGTGCCCTGTTCTCTGACAGCTCAGTGTGGGGACAGCTCGGTAGCTCTCCTGCAGCTCCATTGTCCTCTGTTTTCAGCCCTGCCCCTGGGATCTATAGCAATGCCCACAACAGCTTGAAAAATGGACCTGTTTTAAAGGGAGAGCGAGCTGGGGCCCTGGCGGCCGGCTAGGAAACCTCCCTCCTTCAGGTTTCCAGAGAGCTGGCGGCCCTTCATTTGCAGCAAGGCTTTATAGTCGCTGCGAAGCGCTGGGAAGTACTTCTGCCCTTGTCAGTTACACTTCGGGAAACTGCTAGGATAATTGCAGGCGAAAGTCAATTATTTCCATAGGGCGCCTCCTTCGCACTGCTAAGGAGCCCGCTCCAAAAATCCTGAAGCAAGGCATTTCAAACGTTAGGGCGATTTGAATTCAGAAAAGGCATTTTTGATTAAGAGTAGCAAGGCCTGGTGCATTGCCTGAAATACTGGTTTTTAAAATTAAAACAAAACAAAACAAAACCTGGCACTTGCGCACTTGAATTTGCACAAGAATCAGCCACTAGAAAAAGCAATTCCTTGGGAAACAAACCTTTGTCAGTCCACAAACCCTTAATAGAAATGAATATTTTATGGGAAAGGAAACAGACTTTTGCAGTTAAAATGTCTTGGGCACAACTCCAAGTTCCCTTCTACTCAACTGTCCCTTCCACAAAGATGGCAGCCGCCCATTCTCGAGTTGATGTATGTCAGACACACGAAACATTTTGTTGTCATACAGTGGATACACTGTCTACTTCAGGATAGTATTGCAGTTTGACCTGTTGTTGTTGTTAGGTGCCGTCTGGTCCAGTCTGACTCACAGAGACCCTGTGTACAACAGACTGAAGCACTCCCCGACACTGTGCCATGCCAGGCACTGTTGTCAGTGCTCCTCTGCTATTCATAGGGTTTTCAATGGCGGATTGTTTCAGCAGTGGGCTGCTAGGTCCTGCTCCCAAGCCGACAGCACCTGGTGTTCCCAGGTGGTCTCCCATCCAAGTACTAACCAGGCTCGACCCTGCTTAGCTTCTGAGATCTGACGGGATCGGATGCCAGGATTGCATTTCCACCACTTTGGACGCTTAAACCTTGCAAAATCCCGTCACTCAGTGTGAGGCAGTTGAACTTTCTGGGCCTCAATTTTGCTTGTCTCAAAAACCCCATTACATTAAGCTGGCCCTCCAATTTGCACCTTATAGAAACACCAGAGACTGCAGGTATTTTTAAGTAAAGAAGAGTTTCATGGATTTAATAAATATTAGATTTCATAGTAGATTGAAGGGGCAAGGTGTGGATTTAAGAACCAAGGGCTTTTTAAATTAGGGGCCGTCACCGCTGAATTCGTGCAATGTAAGGCACTAGCAGTGGGTCATTCCAGCAAAAGGAGATCAAGAGTCAGCACAGTTGACGCTAGATGCCTGTTTGGCCCTCTGCTGCTTCACTTGGCCTCTGTTCTCCTCCCTGCTGCATCCCCAGCCAAACCCTCGCACACACCTGCACACACTCTTGCTCTCTCTTCCAGTTCCAAAGTCCCATGGCTTGGCGCGACTTTCTTGGATCTCATAGGTTCTTTTTCTTTCTTTTTTTTTTTCGGTACTAGTGAGTTCTCAGGGCCTCATGCCTGCATGCTCTGCAAGTGCTGGACCACTGAGCTGCACCCCAGCTCATTTTTTTTTTACTTTTTGAGATAGGGTCTTGCTAAGTTACACAGACTGCCTTTGGTCTCGAACTTGCGATCCTCCTGCTTCTGCCTCCGGAGCCACTGGGGTTACAGGCGTGAGCCACTGGACCCGGTGACCTCATAGGCTCTTCATTGCATGCAATGGGAGCTGATTATGTAGAAAGAGATTTAATTAAAGAAATACTAATAGATCACAGCCTGTAGCCATCCTACTGTGGTGTCCGATCCCATCAGATCTTGGAAGCTAAGCAGGGTCGGGCCTGGTTAGTACTTGGAAGGGAGACCTCCTGGGAACACCACATGCTGTAGACTTGGGAGAAGGACCCGGCAACCCACTCCCCCAAGGCAATCAGCCATCCAAAACCCTATGAATAGCAGAGAAGCACTGACAGTAGAGTTTCGCCTGTTGTACATAAGGTCGCTATGAGTCAAACACGGACTCAACTGCACCTAACAACAACATCAAAACAGATCACAGAAACCTTGAAAGGGCTGCAAAACTGGATCAGAGGCCACACTTTGTGGGATAACGCCCAGAACATGCCCCGGAAGTGCCGTGGGGAGAACACGGTGCTGCTGTCCTGGTCCTGCCTGCCCTTCTCCTCTTGCCCTGGCTCTGGAACGTCCCTGGACAGAATGATACAAACCTTCTGGTACTTCAGCTGGGGTCCCTGGAGTCACTTCTGTTTACTTCCTTCCCCAACAAAAATGGACACGTCATTTGTTCTACAGTCAAGTCTCGTGTGAGACTTCTCCCACACACCTGTGTTCTGGTGGCCCGGGGGCCTGGGGGCCTGGAGAAAATCCAGTTCCCAAAGCTCTACTTTAGGGATTTAGAGTTTTCAATGTTGAAAGTTTCCCAATCGTAGCAAGAGTTTTGAAGAATTCTCTGCTGGGGTTGAAAAGTCTCACAATGGTACCTCATGTTCCACGACTCATCCACCTCACCCAGCCAGCCATTTGTTTTTTATTTTAAGAAGCATGTATTGAGCACCTACAGTGTGATGGAGAAGCTGCTGGGAGGTCTGTGTATGAAACTGAACCAAGTGCAGAGCCATCTTTAAGGCACACTCATCCAATGAGGAAGAAGTTCACGCATAACAAGATGGTGGCCACATAGTGTGGTAGGAATGAAGGTCTTTGTGCAGCACGGGCTGAGGAGAGTGCCCAAGAAATAGCATGACCTCCCTTCCCACCTTCAGCCTTCCTGGAAGGGAGGTTGGGGCCTCATGACCAGGTATAGCCAGTGGATGGCACAAGGGACAAGCTTTGATACCAGGGGCTTCCCACATGGAGACAGGGAGGTCTTTGTCCCAGCTGATGTGAGGGCAGATGGAGGCAGGCAACCAGGCCCTCGCTGAGCTCCTGACAGGCAATCGTTGGTCCTTCCTGTGAAGCCATAGAGGACTTTGGGGTTTTTCAGTTGTCACAACCAGCATTAAATATCCCTGTTAAAATACAGGCCACGTGGTAAATTATCCAGGTCTATGGCCATACCACCCTGGTGTCCAATCTTGTCTGATCTTGGAAGCTAAGCAGGGTTGGGCCTGATTAGTACTTGGATGGAAGACCACCTGGGAATACCGGGTGCTGTAGGCTTGGGAGAAGGACCCGGCAACCCACTCCTGGAACAATCAGCCATGGAAAACCCTGTGAAAAGCAGAGAAGCACTGACATAGTGCCCGGAATGGCACAATGTTGAGGAGTGTTTCATCTGTTGTACACAGGGTCTCTATGATTCAGACCTGACTCAATGGCATCTAACAACAACAAGAGTTA
Organism: Pedetes capensis; assembly: GCA_007922755.1. Lineage (NCBI taxonomy): Eukaryota > Metazoa > Chordata > Mammalia > Rodentia > Pedetidae > Pedetes > Pedetes capensis. The sequence goes on along the minus strand of VMDO01004645.1, from coordinate 115,278 downwards.
TCCAGAGAAGGGAACTAGAAAATGTCATCTCCAGATAATTCACTATGGCTGGAGTCAGACAGATGTGTCTGGAGGGGAAATCAGAGGCCAATTCTCAGAGGGCTTGGGTCTGTCTTGCTAAGGAGTTGGGTTTTTTCTTGAAGCTCTAGGGAGATGCTGAAGAATTTTAATACCTTTTCCACCTTTGCACCTGGAGAACCAATTACCCATACCCTCTGCAGAGCTCAGCTAATCTGGTACGCTAAAATCTGCTTTGGCTAATAGAAAGGGATCAGTCCTTCAGCCTTCCTGACTTGACTAGTTCAAACGCACGATAGTTTAAATATTACATAATTAGTCCTGAGTTTCAGGCCCAGACAGGCTGAGGGGCCCCTGCTGTTGGATCTTCAGTGCTCTTCACGTCAGAGGTAGCGTCTCTTTTACGAGCCGGCCTCCGCACAGGGCTGGCCTTGAGAAGGCCGAGGCGCAACCACAGACAGATTTATAGAGCTTTAAAATGGCGCTGAAGAAGCGCAGCCAATCCTCGGTGGTGTTCACCCAGGTTTTAAAGCATTCTATAAAGACTGCATGCTTTTCGCATATAACACATGACCTAGGGAGAAGGGCTTTCCGTCTTTGGTGTGGGGGGAGGGGGGCCACTATGAAGATTTGTTCTATCTTACAGAAGATGCATAAATCCTAAACATTTTGAGTGAATTTTAGAGAAGATACAACTTGCCGTATTTCATTCTCTATGCAGAAAGTTATAGAAAGGGAAAATTATCCTAGCAGGTATATTTGGTTAAAACCAACATCTTGATACAGCAAATTCTATCCAATGTTTAAAATCTTCATTTTGCTATATCTTTCCCAAGAAAGTTCAATGTCATACACACTCAAGCAAGTTTGAGGTCTTAGGAATTGCCCTTTTAGCTCTGTTTGGGAGTGTCAGTGACTCCACTAAAGGGTTGTTGTTATTGTTGTTAGGTGCTGTTGAGTTGGTATCTGACTCATAGCGACCTTCATAGGGTTTTCAATGGCTGACTATTTCAGGATTGCCTTGGGAGTGGATTGCCAGGCCTTTCTCCCATTTTTGCGGTGCTGGGAATTGAACTCGGGACCTCAGAGACTGCAGCACAGCGCTCTACCAACTGAGCTAAATCCCAGCCCCCACTAAAGGGCTAACTTTAGATAGTTCTTTTTTTTTGTTTTTTTGGTACTGGGGATTGAACCCAGGGCCTCTCACTTGCATGCTCTGCAAGTGCTGGACCACTGAGCTGCACCCTCAGCCTTTTTTTTTTACTTTTTTGAGACAGGGTCTCGCTAAGTTACATAGACTGCCTCTGGTCTCGAACCTGCAATCCTCCTGCCTCTGCCTTCCAAGCCACTGGGATTATAGGCGTGCACCACCACGCCCAGCTAACTTTAGGTAATTCTTGAAATAATTCTTGAAATTTGAATTCTAGCTAACATCCCCTGTTTTCTCATTGCTCTTTATGTAATTGAGGACGAAGGAATGTTTGCATAGCTTGCTAGGGCTCATCTTAACTTGATCATCTGCAAAGACCAGTCTTACTTTCCAAATAAGGTCACATTCCCAGCTACTGGGGTTTGGACTTCCTTTGGGGGGTGGACAAAATTCAACCCAATGACAATGCATATGTTAGTGAACTCTCACTAGCCTGAGCTTGGTACCACACCGCCCCAGCGACTCGAGGTCATAGCACAAAGGCTGAGCTCCGGCCCAAACTGGATGTGACTGCAGAGAGGTGGTAGTGTGGCTTGGCTCGGCTCTGCATGTCTCCTTCATGAGAGGGTCAGGGCTGGAGAAGTGGCATTTTCTGGGGCGTACGCCAGTCTAGTCAGATGACCCGGCTTCAATGCCACGGAGGAGAAGAACAGTCCTGTTACAAGGAATGTGGCAAGGAAATACACCCCCCCCACCCCGTATCAATGTGTAGAGCCATTTTTAAAATGTGAAAGAGAGTAGGAGCTTTCTTCTGCCTTCCTGCCTCCCCATTCATTAATTTATTTCCTTCAACTTCTGATATTAATTTAGGGAGCCAAACTCAAACGCACCAAACACACTCACCAACTTCTGCTTCTACTTGACCCTCCACAGATGGCGCTAGCGAATGGCTAGCACTGGGTAGGAAGGAAGCGCCCACACACACAGTGTGGCAGGTTGGAGGTTGCGTGGGGAGCAGGATGAATCCCATCACTGACCAACAAGGCATCCCAAGGGGAAAGGGTTGAGTCGACAGTTTCTGGTCCACGTCCTGCGAGGAAAACCCAGCAGCACCACGTCCTGCCTGAGTGGCCTGAGCTTCAACTTGCTCATGTGCAACACAGGATTGATGATGGAATCTGCCTGGAATTAAGAAACAAATCCATGGACGGCTTACGCAGTGCTCAGCAAGTGTTCTTGCAGGGCAGCATGGTTTTCTTCCCCGAGTTCCAACAAGAATTTACAGCTGCTGTGCCTGATGCTCTGCCCAGCACCCAGGGTGCAGGTGGGAGGCCTGGGTGTGCCCTTGGGGCCTGTCCAGCTCCATAATGGGGAAGACAGCGGGAAGGAGACAGGTGGCCGAGGCGTACTGGGCAGATGAGGGTGGGCGGGGACCACGGAAGAGCTCTGCTTGCCGAGCGGAAAAGAAAGCAGGTGGGATTATGAGAGCAGGCAGAGAAAGGAAAAGCACGCCTAGGACGACAGAGCAAAACGTGGCTGGCTGCGCAGGGGACGCACTGGCAGGGAGGGAGGCGCAGGGCTACGGTGAGCGGAGCCCACACAGAAGCGGTGGGAGTGGGTGCTGGTGGCTGAGGGCTCAGGGTTGTTTTGGTTTGGGATGATGGAGAGCTCTTGAGATGGATGCTGGTGAAGTTCGGTCCAACACTGTAAACTACTTAATGCCGCTGCCACATACACTTAAAATGTTCAGAATGGTTGATTTTCTATTGTGTATATTTCACTATATTTCACTATATTTCACTATATACACTATTGTATGTATATATATTGTGTGTATATATATATATATGTGTGTGTGTGTGTGTATATATATATATATATATATATATATATATAGTTGTTGTTGTTGTTGTTAGGTGCCGTCGAGTCGGTATCCGACTCATGGCGACCCTCATAGGGTTTTCAATGGCTGAGTGCTTCGGGATTGCCTTGGGAGTGGATTGCCAGGCCCTTCTCCCATTTTTTTGTGGTTCTGGGAATTGAACTCGGGTCCTCAGAGACTGCAGCGCAGCGCTCTACCCACTGAGCTAAATCCCAGCCCATATATATATATATATATATATATATATATATATATATATATTATATATATTGCATATATTGTATATATTGTATATATACAATATTGTATATATTGTATATATACAGTATTGTATATATTGTATATATTGTATTGTATATATTTATTGTATTGTATTATATATATTGTATATTGTATATATTGTATATATATTGTACATATTGTATTGTATTGTATATATATTGTATATATTGTATATTGTATATTGTATATATTGTATATTGTATATATTTCACTATATACACTATATACACTATTGTGTATATTTCACTATATTTCACTATATACACTATATTCACTATATACACTATATTCACTATACACACACACACACATATATATACACACACGCACATATATATACATATATATGTGTATATGTGTATATATATATGTGTATATATATATATATATGCCTGCAGCCATAGCCCTGTGGCATCTGATCCCATCACATCTTGGAAGCTAAGCAGGGTCGGGCCTGGTTAGTACTTGGATGGGAGACCTGCCCAGCACCTAGGAACACCACGTGCTATAAGCTTGGGAGAAGGACCCGGCAACCCCCTCCCAAAAATCAATCTGCCATTGAAAACCCTATGAACAGCAGAGAAGCACTGACAATAGTGTTTTGTCTGTTGTATGTAGGGTCGCTATGAGTTGGATACCGACTTGTCGGCACCTAGCAACAACAACAACAACAATATACATATATACACATATATGTATATATTTATATGTATGTATATATATACATGTATACACACATATATGTACATACATAAATATAGTGGGGGGAACAGTCAGCCTTGGGAGGCAGATACATCCCAAATCAGAGAGTAAACCATGAACAGAATTGTTTGAGTTCTTGGAGGCCGACTGGAAGGAATGTGAGGAGCTCGAATACCTGTTCTCTGGCTTAAGAAAGATGACATTTCAGGGGAGGATGGAAGGGACCAGAGTAAAGTCCAGGGCTGGACAGGCAGAGCGAGTCAGTTTCCCCAGAGGAGGGGCTGCCGAGTTTTCCTGAGGGCTCAGGAGATGTGAAGAAGCTTGAGACCGGGATGATCTGGCTGACATCCTTGGCTTTCCTGTCCCCTGTGACAGTGACCATCAAAATCAACAGTTCCCGGGGTACTGGTGTAGTAAAGAGGAGGGGGACAGGCCATGTGTGCCAACCCCAAGTCAGCAGAAGTCCAGGGAGGACAGCCACGTGGGTGGGAAGAGGGAACCATGGGAGAATCAAGAGACCACGAGTGGAAGGGCGTGGCCGGGGGCTAAGAGGCGGCACAGCCCGTGTGCTTGGTTTTGGAAAATAGTGAACCGGTGAGCTGTGACTTCCACTCAGCTCAGTAAGAGGAGAGATGTGTGTGAGAAGGCCGGGTGGTTCCGGAGGCTACTGACCATGGAACAGTGCGGGCAGCTGAGTGACCACAGGGGCAAGCAACTGAATGCTCTGAGAGCACGTGGGCAGGGCGGGGACCTGGGCAGCCTGTCCCAAGCCCTCTGAGGTCAGCGGCTTCCACGCTGGGGACTCAGAGTTCTGCCCGCGTCTCTCAAGATCCCATTTCTTCCCCTTTCCTCTCACTGCCCTCACTGCTTGGCCTGTTTTCAAGCTAGTTTCCTTCACGCGCTGGAGAGGAAGACTGTGTTCAGAGTGCCCCAAAGGGCCCAGATCCTCCGGGAATTTCGAGAGGCCTCATCCAGAAGAGAAGCAGGCATCTCTCTGGCTGTATCAGAAAGAGGACATTCGCCTGAGGCGTTAGGGTTCTTCTCACATCGTTGCTGATTTACCTGTCTTGCACACGCATTCCTAAACCAACCCCGGACAAGGAGACCAGCATGGTCACCTCGGCTTTGTAGATCCATTTCTCACAAGTGTTCTACACATTATGGGGAAAATGATGTGAGGAGGAGTTGTTGAGGAGGCAGTCAATAACATCTGCTATGTCACATGTCATACAGAACGATTCACAGGTACTAAAATATGGCGGTGTGTGTTACCAACAGTGGGCTGGGATTTAGCTCAGTTGGTAGAGCACTGCACTGCGGTCTCTGAGATCCCAAGTTCAATTCTCAGCACCGCAAACATGGGAGAAGGACCTGGCAATCCACTCCCAAGGCAATCCCGAAACAGTCAGCCATTGAAAACCCTATGAGGGTCACTATGAGTCGGATACCGACTCGACGGCACCTAACAACAACAACAGCATTACCAACAGTACAAAGAAAAGTACATGGTAATCTACTCCACTGCGCTTCTACTGGCCCTCAGCCTGACTGTTGCTAAAGTCACTCATGATAACGTTGTTAAACTATGGGACCTCTGCTGTTACGTGTCTTCCTTGACTTTTCTGGGGTGATTTGTGGGTTGATGTTCTTGGATCATCTTTGTGCTTGTGTCCTGAAACGTCAGGTTCTCTTCTTCTTCCTTACCCTCTAGCTACTCTTTTACTTTGCTTGCTTATTCTACCCCAGTAGTTCTTAAGAAGGAGCAATTTTGGTCCCCACGGGACGCTTTAAGATGCCTAGAGACCTCTTGGTTGTCATAATGAAGGCACTCGTACTAACCCCTAGAGAGCAGAGGCCCAGGATGCTGTTCAACACCATACAGTGCACAGGTAGCTCCCGTAGTAAAGAGTCACATGTCCCAAAACATCAGCAGGGCCAAACCTTGAATCAAGCTCCCTCTAACAGGGGTTCTCAGGGGCCAGTTTGGGCCGTTTCTCTCCTCCCATTTTACCTTCTCTCCTAAAAACAGCTTCCCCGCAGTCTCAAATACCTTTTGGTTGTTGTTCGGTGCCATTGAGTTGGGCCCAACTCATAGGGACCCTAGGTACAACAGAATGAAACACTCCCCAGTTCTGTGCCAGGCACACGATCTTATTTATGTTTAAGCCCATTGTTGCAGACACTGTGTCAATCCATCTGGTGGAGGGTTTTCCTTTTTTCATTGACCTGCCACTCTTCCAAACATGACGCCCTTCTCCAGGGATTGGTCCCTCCTGACTACATGTCTGAAATATGTCAGATGCAATCTAGCCATCCTTGCTTGCAAGGAGCACTCTGTTGCACTTCTTCTAGGATGGACCTGTTGTTTCTTTTTGCAGTTTGTGGTAGATCCAATATTCTATAGCAGCACATCCTATTTTATGTTTTCAGACCAGATCTCTCTTCTGAGTTGCAAAGTATAAATGTTTACCTAGCTACTTAAAAGTTACATTTAGAAATCACACGGATATCTCAAACTTAGGACTTTCAAAATTTATTTCACCAATTATCTTAAATCCACTCCTCTATTCGTGTGTGTGTGTGTGTGTGTGTGTGTGTGTGTGTGTGGTACTTGGAGGTTGAACCCAAGACCTCGCACACACTTTACCACGTGGCCTGCACCCCCAGCCCCCTTTTTATTTTTTACTTTGAGACAGGATCTTGCTAAGCTGCACAGGCGGCCTCTGACCTCCAACTCATGATCTTCCTACCTCAGCCTCGTGTGCCATTGAAATTATAGGTGTGCGCCACTGCATCTGCCTCTCTTCCTCCATTCTCTATTCCAGAAGTGAACACCATGCACCCAGTTGAGCAAGTGAGAGGTTCATGATTCCTTCCTGAAGCTGCCGTTTCTACAACCCATCACTCTCCATTTGGTCCCTCACTGAGACCTGCTGCTTCTGCCTCCAGAGGCGTCCTGACCCCAGCCACTTCTCTGCACCTGACTGCCACCACCCTAGGTAGAGGATGGCAGCTGCCCATCTGGATTCCTATAATCACCTTCTTGAAGACCTCTGATGTAACTTAGTCTCTAAAGAGAATTCCCTAGCAGCTAGTGAGAACAGGGGCTGGGATTTAGCTCAGCTGGTAGAGTGCTGTGCTGCAGTCTCTGAGGTCCCGAATTCAAGTCCCAGCACCGCAAAAGTGGGAAAAGCACGTGGCAATCCACTCCCAAGGCAATCTCGAAACAGTCAGCCATCGAAAACCCTATGAGGGTCGCTATGAGTCGGATAGCGACTTGACGGCACCTAACAACAACAAGTGCGAACAGGATCACCATATCACCCCCATGGTCCTCACAATAAGAATCTAAAACCTTCTACTTGGCCTACAAATCCCTCTCTAGTTTCCTTTCTGTGTTTGCTTTCCAGGGCTGAACCACAACATACAACAGAGGCAGCTTCCACAGCAGAAATGAATACATGGTTCTAAAGGCTGCATGTCTGAGCTCAGGTGTTGGCAGAGCAGGGCCTGTGGAGGCCAAGAGGAAACAGTCTGCTCTAGGCCTCTCTCCTGGGCAGGTAGAAGTTCTTGGCAGGTAGAGGCTCTCCCTGTCTTCAACTGTGTCTCCAAATTTCCCACATTTTTCTTTTCTGGAGACAGAGTCTCACTATGTAGCCTACGCTGGCCTTGAATTCTTGATCCTCTGGCCTCAGCCTCCTGAGTGCTGGGATTACACGTGTGCCCCACCACACTCAGATGCAATTCCCATTTATTATAGGAACATTGGCCGTCCTGGATTAGAGCTCAGTCTGAGGACCTCATTTTAATTTCTGTTTGTGTTTCCTCTGTCCAGGAGACTGTGTTCCTCATTCTCCACTTTATCTGTTCTTTCCATCCTGTAGACCTCAGGCTAACTGTTGATTCTGCAGGTGGTCATCCTCAATGCTCCATCTAAGTTAAGTCCCTGCAAAATGATTTTTTTATGTTGAATGTTTTCTCCTCTGCCTAGTTTGTAAGTTCTACAAAGTGTGAGGCCTAGCAGAATTTGTTTATCACTGTATCCCTGCTTTCTGTGCAGTGGCGTAGAGCAAAGTACTTAACGATTTATTGGATGGACTTGAAGAATTAGAACTCATCATTTTCTTCATTTTCTTCTCTTTCATCTCCACTTTTTTTTTTTTTTGTGGTACTGGGGGTTGAACCCAGGGCCTCGCGCTTGCATGCTCTGCAAGTGCTGGACCACCGAATTGCACCCCCAGCCCCTTCTTTTACTTTTTGAGGAAGGGTCTCGCTAAGTTACCCAAACTGCCTATGGTCTTGAACTTGTGATCCTCCTGCCACCCCCTCCCAAGCCACGGGATTACAAGTGTGAGCCACCACGCCTGGCTTATCTCCACTTTTAATGCTATTTCTTTTCCCCCCAAAGGAACAGTCCTCTCATTTTCTCACTGGTGCTTCTAGATAGATAACAATAAGGAGAGACCCACAAAGCTGTTGGAGATGGGTATTGGTCAGGCTCCTCATTAACTACGTGGTTTTTCACCACTTAACAAGCATGGTATACATCTGTTCCTCAAAATATCACTAACAACTAATTGCCATGAGCACTCAGGGTAGCTTTTTATTAGTCCACAAAGGTTATGCCCTTGAACACCAAGTTTCTTTCAAATAAAATTTCATGAAAATTTCACATTTGCCTGCAATAAAGACCAAAGCATATGTAGATTATACAAATGCATGTGAAATTTTTCTCACTTTTTCTCTTGGCATTGCATCAATTCAGCTTGATGATGCAAATTGTTTCACCGGTTAGAAGAGACTATCTCCTAGTGAGCTGGGATTTAGCTCAGTTGGTAGAGTGCTGCACTGCAGTCTCTGAGGTCCCGAGTTCAATTACCAGCACCACAAAAATGGGAGAAGGGCCTGGCAATCCTCTCCCAAGGCAATCCTGAAAAGTCAGCCATTGAAAACCCTATGGTGGTTGCTATGAGTCACATACTGACTCGATGGCACCTAACAACATCTCATAATGAAACAAAAATATTATTGTTAATAAATACGAGTGACTTAGTGTAAAATATTTTCAATACACAAAGTCGGTGGAAGGTGATTTTTTTCAGTGGTGGAGGTAGAAGTGAAATGTTGCTGTGAACAGGACCTATACAGCAGTACAGCCACGTCTTCATCTGGGCTTGAAAAGTCAAGGAGAAAGAGTTGTACCAGTCTCCCAATAGCTTCTACAGATCCATTAAACTTAAAATAGATTAATCTCCAGACACAGTCAACTTCCCGGACACAGCAATTACAGTGAACGATGGCAAGCCCAAGACATCCATTTAGTGGAAACCAAGTGCCCAATATAGCTCCCTCCATAATTCTTGGTCTCATCCTGTGCTCATGTACATCTCTGTCTCTGCTGCCGTCTGCCCCAGCCAACTCCTTCCCCAGCCTTAAAAGGCAGCAAAGCGTGGGCTTGAGGGCTCTGCAAGAAGCTCCTCTGGAAATGAGGTGAGCTGAGGATACCTCAAGAAATATTTAATCAACTTAAGTAGAAGAAATAAGCAAACCCCAGGAAGATAAGACATTGTTTCACTGACATATGACAGGAGATTGAGTGATGGGTAGTTTGCAGACATTGGCACAATGCTTCGATAAGGCAGCTCCGGTTTATCCAGGAATCAAAGCAAAGAATCGCAATTATGTATTTTTTAACGTTTGTTTTGTAATATATTCTGCAACAAAGCCCATCAGCTTTGATACGAGGAGTTAAAGTGGGATTCATGTAGAAGCTGTAGATAAAGAAAATTTTACATGCCACATAGAGAATGGTAAGCAGAACGTAAGTTCGCTCCCTCTTAAAGCTAATATTTATTGAGAGCTGCTTAGAAAGCAAGCTATCCTCTAAAGCTTTGAGAAAGGCCAGTATTGAAATGGAAACATAATCAGGTCCTGTCCCCCTCCCTGAAGGAATTGATATCCAGAGAGAAAGAACTTATTGATCTGTCAGATTGGGTTACAGCCGCTACTAAAGTATACTTTGTTTTTCCTTAAAAATAATTAGAAACCACGTAATCTTGGTAGCGGCGAGATCCTAGAGAATCTAGCTGCTCTTCAAAGCCTTTGAACATTGTGAGCATTTTCATCAGGCTGCTGGGTACGAAGCTGTTCTGGAACGTGTCAGCTTGTTATTCTACAGGACCTTACCCAAGTCCTACCGCCTAAGGCTGATATTCCCAAAAGTGTGTGGATGGATCGGAATTCCCTGCGTGCTATAAAAGGGCACCTCTGTTTTGGTTCTGTGTACTTTCACTGGATAGAGACCTCATGACGACTGAAAATATTCTGAAGTTATATATTGTATATGAACATTACAATGAAATACAATTGTTGTTGTTGTTAGGTGCCGTCAAGTCACGTCCGACTCATAGCGACCCTCATAGGGTTTTCAATGGCAGATTGTTTTGGGATTGCCTTGGGAGTGGAGTGCCACAACTTTCTCCCATGTTTGCGGTGCTGTTAATCAAACGCTGGACCTCAGAGACTGCAGAGCGGCGCTCTACCCACTTAGCTAAATCCCAGCCCATTAAATACAATAGGTAATTTAAAATAATTTAGTTTTAAATTAAAAAAAAGGCCTGGAGGCCAAATCTAACATTAAATAAAGTGCTTACTTTTCTCTCTGACTAATGATTCTCAATTCTTTCTTCTGTTTCCTTGTTTATAAGCCAAGTTATATACCATTAGCCAATAATTTTGTATTCCTTTTTTTTTTTTAAGTTTTAAAAAATTTTTGCCAGGCGCTGTGGTGCCCGCCTGTAATCCCAGTGGCTCGGGAGGCGGAGGCAGGAGGATCACAAGTTGGAGACCAGAGGTGGTCTGAGTAATTTAGCGAGAACCTGTCACAAACAAACAAACAAACAAACAAACAAAAAAAGTAAAAAAGTAAAAACTTTTTCAGTACTCGGAGATGGGATCCAGGGCCTTGTACATACTTTGCAAGGGCTCTACCGTGGGGCTACACCTTCAGCCTGGTTTTATTTATTTATTTATTTATTTATTTATTTATTTTTTACTTGTAGACAGGGTCTTGTCAAGTTATACAGGCTGCCTCTGGTCTTGAACTTGTGACCCTCTTCCCTCAGCCTCCTGAGTTGCTGGGATTAGAGGTGTGCATCACTACTGCACCCAGCTAATAATTTTGCGTTCTATGCTCAACATAGTTAATTTTGCTGGTGCTATGAAATACCATTGGACTGGGATTTAGTTCAGTGGATAGAGCGCTGCGCCGCAGTCTCTGAGGTCCGGAGTTCAATTCCCAGCACTGCAAAAATGGGAGAAGAATGTGGCAATCCATTCCCAAGGCAGTCCCCAAACAGTCAGCCATTGAAAACCCTATAAGGGTTGTTATGAGTTGGCCACGACTCGAGGGCGCCTAACAACAACAACAACAATGAAATACCATTAGCAGCTGCCCACAACGTCACTGTTTTCTGTAAAATGGGGATAATAATCATATCTAAGCCAAAAGATCATTGTGAGCAAATAGGTTAAAGAGGCTCACAACAGTTAGCGGCATATAGTGAACTCTTAAGAAATGTAGGTAGGCTGGGTGCGGTGGCCCATGCCTATAGTCCCAGAGGCTCAGGAGGCCGAGGTAGGAGGATCGCAACTTCTGATCCATGGTTGCTCTCTCATACCTCTCAATGGCTGATCACCCCACCAGGTGACACAGTCTTGAGGCAAAGGTCTAGAGTCATCAAGTTGAATTAAAGTGATTATATGCCCCATGCACTTGAATTTTTACCCAGCCCTTGTAGTTGCCACTTCCATCACTTCCTTAAAAACATCACTGAAGAGAGGAAACTTCAAAGCTGTGGCTCCGTTAGTTATTGTCACCATTGGCAGGCCGTGGAAAAGAATACCTCACATTTCTTTCTTTCTTATTTTTATTTTTGTGGTATTAGGGGTTGAGCTCAGGAACTTGCACTAGCATGCTTTGCAAGTGCTGGACCACTGAGCTTCACCCTTAGCCCATTTTTTTTTTCACTGTTTTGAGACAGAGTCTTGTAAATTACACAGTCTGTTTCTGGTCTCGAACTTGAGATCCTCCTGCCTCCGCCTCCTGAGCCTCTGGGACCATAGGCATGCGCCACCGCACCCAGCCTACCTACATTTCTTAAGAGTTCACTATATGCCGCTAACTGTTGTGAGCCTCTTTAACCTATTTGCCCACAATGATCTTTTGACATAGATATGATTATTATCCCCATTTTACAGCTGAGAAAACCAAGGTCCAGAAAAGTAGAGTAACTTGTTTCAGGTCCCAGTCAGCAAATGGCAGTGTTAACAACAGGACAGACACACCCGACTCCACAGCCTCCCCTCCAAACTACTAAACTCACAGGCAACACCTCGCAATGCCTTTTAAAGAAAACGACACTATCATGAAATGATTACCACCACTTTCTTACGCCACTTAAGTATCACTCTATCTGGGCAGCGTTTGTGCTCAGAAGAAGAAATCTGTGGTGAATTCTTCTGGGCTACAGACTCAGGGAAGATTTATTAGCACTGAAAGCTTGTGGCATTTTTCTGGGTGTTGTCACCCTCATAAATAGCAAGAGCAAAATTTCCAGGCCTGGGGGTTCTAAAGATGCTGACTTCTGAGGCATAAACTAGTGTCTTAAAATACTGGAAATACAGGTTTATTGTTTCTTAACTGAGTTTGCAACAAATCTCTGTGGACCATCACCTAAGAGCTCTGTGTTCCCCCTGGGCAGGATTACAGCAGCTGAAGAGGCTTCAGGGGCTGCCTGCCCACACTATTGTGGGCGAGCCTGGAGGGGATGGGGTCCCCTGTGAGTGGGGAGTTGTTTCCAGGGGACACTGGGACCCCAGGGGCGCCCTGGTCAGTGACTTCTGGAAGTGCTAAGCTAGCACTCTTCAGGCGGTGGGGAAGGCCCTGGAGCAGCACTAACCTCTTTATCCACTCTGTGGGGAACGATCTCCTCGTAGGGCAAACTAAATTAGCTTCAGTATTCGTCAGTTTTCTTGTGATCACTGTCAGCTACAGAAAGCTGAACAGAAGCCTTCTTCTTCTTCTTCTTCTTCTTCTTCTTCTTCTTCTTCTTCCTCTCCTTCTTTTTTTTTTTGCGGTACTGGGGGTTGAACCCAGGGCCTCGCGCCTGCATGCTTTGCAAGTGCTGGACCACTGAGCTGCACCCTCAGCCCATTTTTTACTTTTTTGAGACAGGGTCCCGCAAGTTACGCAGACTGCCTCTGGTCTCGAACATGCGATCCTCCTGCCTCCGCCTCCCCAGCCACTGGGATTACAGGCGTGTGCCACCGCACCTGGCTAGAAGCATTATTCTTTAGAACTATCTAGTAACTATTTAGTAACAAATAGTAATAACTATTTGTTATTACCAATCGATCCGTATTATTTTTCCCCTGCTCTGGTTCCAGCCCTTTGGCAGATGACTAGGGCACCCAGACACCTTCATCTGCTCCTTTGAACCCAGTGCTTTTCCTTCAGTCCTGTGGGAGATGACTTGGGTGCACAGGCCTGCTGGTGACCGAGGTTCTACTGACTTTCTGGAGAGGCCGCCATCCAAGGCTTGCTGAGGATTCACATGGTTTCTTCACCTGTGACTGAAATTCCCTATGGCAAAGCGCTGGGCCTGGACCTGGGCCTGGGAGGGAAGGTTGCTGGGGAGGATGAGACCCACCTTTGCAGCAAAGGCCCTGTGCACAGTGTGGCAGCTGCGTGTATCTGGAGACAGAGGCCACGGGGCAGCAGGCAGCCACCCTCTAGGACCAATGGGAAGGAGACCCGCCCTTTCTGGCCACCAAATCAAGGCTCCGTTGGCTTGCTAGGGCTTCCTTAACAAAGCACCCCAGGGTGGGTGCTCGAAACCACAGCTTTATTTCTCACAGCTGTAGAGACCAGAAGCCCAGCTGGCCAAGTAGAAGGTCTCTGCAGGCTGCGTCTCTCTTGGATACCTCTCTCCTTGGCTGGTAGCAGCCTTCTTCCTGGGTCTTCTCTGCATGTGTTTGTGTTCTAACATCTTCTTATAAGGACCCCAGTCCTGTGGCATAGGGCTCCCCCCTAGACCTCACTTGACCTTAATTAAAGGTCTTACTGCCAAATGATCTCATTCTGAGGTAAGGGGGTTGAGACTCCAACATTTTGGAGGGGGCCCAATTCACTGCAGAAGAGATGCCAAATCTCTCTGCCTATCTATCTGTCTATCTATCTATCTATCTATCTATCTATCTATCTATCTATATCATCTATCATCTCTCTATCCATTTATTTATTATCTATCTATCTATCTATCTATCATCTATCTATCATCTCTCTATCTTTATCTATCTATCATCTATCTATCTTCTATCTATCTATCATCTATCATCTATCTATCTATCTATCTATCTATCTATCTATCTATCTATATCATCTATCATCTCTCTATTCATTTATTTATTATCTATCTACTATCTATCTATCATCTATCTGTCTATCTATCATCTATCTATCATCTATCTATCTATCATCTATCTATCTATCTATCTATATCATCTATCATCTCTCTATCCATTTATTTATTATCTATCTATCTATCTATCTATCTATCTATCTATCATCTGTCTAATTTATTCTTTACAAAAATCCTCCGAGAGAGAGATGATCTTGTTGACATTTGCAAACATCGTACTGAGGAAGTAGAATAGCAAAGTGGGAAGATCAGAGGCTTCTAACAGGGCCGATTTCTAACCCACGCTCTCCCACGTGACTCCAGCTGATTTACTTAAACTCTGGGCTTTATCATGAAAAACAGAGGTGAATTTTGCGGAGGAGCCAACCAGGATGTTAGAGAACAGCCCTGCCTACTGTTAGGTGAACAGCGTTGATAGGGCAGCTAGCAGAGGATTCCTTACCATTTTACTTCGTGGGATGAACCCTTGCTATGGCTTGAATGTCCCCCCCAAAAGTCCAGGTGTTGGAAACTTAATCCCCAACACAGTAGCATTGAAAGGTGGGGACATTTCAAGTGTGATTTGGTCACAGGAGCGGCCGTCAGGACTGGTTTCCTGTTACCTCTGGAGTGGATTTGTTCTAGTGGGAGTGAGTTACCAACAAGGGGAGGCAGGTGGCCTCCGTGCCTTCTCTGCCTTCTCTCTTCTGACTGTTCTCCCCCATGTGATGTTTCCGGCCAGGTTTTGGTGGCAGGAAGACCCACATCAGATAGAACCCTTCGAACCTAGACTTGCTGGCCTCTGGAGCTGTGAGCCAAAGAAACTTCTATTCTTTGGACTACTCAGCCAGTGGGGCTCTGTCACAGGGGCATAAAAGGAGCGGGGACAACACTGGTTCACTTTCTAATGGGAAGTGCTTTCCTGGGCAAACACGGAGCTTTGTGTAAAGTGTGTGTCATCAGCATCCCTTGCCAAAAGCCTTCTTAAACTTTGTTGCTGTTGTTAGGTGCCATTAAGTCGAGTCCGACTCATAGTGTTTTCACTTCATAGGGTTTTCAATGGCTGACTGTTTCGGGATTGCTTTGAGAGTGGGTTGCCACGTCCTTCTCCCATTTTGTAGTGCTGGGAATGGAACTCGGGACCTCAGAGACTGCAGAGCAACGCTCTACCAACTGAGCTAAATCCCAGCCCTATTAAACATTAGTACCTTATTAATGCACCACTCATTCCTCTCCCTGCACTGATTCCCAGGAGGTTTTGTGTCTTCTGTCTGAGTCCTGAGACAAATCCTTCCCGCTTCGCAAAGGCAGGGAATTCCTGGCTGTCCTCACATGGAAAAGGAAAGCCCAAGATTTTGATGGGTTAACAGTCTGGGAAATGAGGACCCCAATCTCTGACTGCGGAGTCCTTCTCTCCTTCCTTCCTTCCTGCCCCTTCCCTCTTTCCCTTCCTTCCCTCCTTCTCTTTCTTCAATAAAATTACTGTGGTTGTTGTTGTTGTGAGGTGTCAAGTCTGATTCATAGTCAGCCTATGTGCAACAGAATGAAACACTCGTCAACACGGTGCCATGCGCAAGATCTTTCTGTAGTTAAGTCCATTGTTACAGCCACTGTGTTTCTTCTCATTTTGAGTTGTGCCACATCAGCAAATGGAAGACCCAGGGGTTTTACTCCGTTCCCATCATGAAGGTCGACTCTACTGTGATAGGCAACTCTTCCTCAGTCATTTCTTGAATGCCTTCCAGCCTGGGAGGCTCATTTTTGGACTCTGTATTTGTTAGTGCTTCTCTGCTATTCATAGGGTTTTCAATGGCTAATTGTTTGGAGAGTGGGCTGCTGGGTCCTTCTCTCTAGTCTGTTTTTGTCCTGAAGCTCAGCTGAAACCTTTCCACCTTGGGTGGCCCTGCTGGTATTTGAAATGCCAGTGGCATAGCTTTCAATCTCACAGCAACACACAAGCACCCGTAGATACCATGGCAAGCTGACACATGACAGACACATGAAGAATACTTACACAGAGCTTATGAATGCCAGGCATTGCTCTGAGAACTTTACAGATAGCCCCTTATTAATCGAAATCCCAGGTTCCCAATCTCAGGATCTTCTTTATCATGAGAGTCCACATTTCCAATTCAACTAATGCAGGTAAAAAGCTTCCACCGTGCAAAGTACAGAGGCAAAGCAGGGGCTATCTGAGCCCCTGCCCATCGTGAGTTCCAAGGTTAGGAGGCTTGGTAAAAGGAGGCAATGGTAAGTATATCCCAAGGCGGGTTCTCATAGATGTAGGAGAGAAGCCCAGATGGAGAGCTAGGAGGGCTTCAGGGCAGAGTGGGCTGTTAGGATGTCAGGATGCATCATGAAGGAGGCAACATCTGGGCAGAACTTGGCCATGGCAGGGGTTCAAAAGGCAAAGGAGGAATGGAAGCATGTTTTGGGGAGCTGAGAAAGCCTACACAGTGTGCAGATCCCAGAAGGAAGTGCAGGGGATGTGTTGGGAGGGAGGGAGTGAGCAGCCGGCTCCTGATCTAGAAAGCCAGGCTGCAAAGACTGTGGGTGCAGTGTCAAGCCCCTGGGGGCTTCTCAAGGGGAAAGGACAGGAGATGATCTGCATTAAGTGTAAGGGAGGGTCGGACGGTGGAAGGGCGGAAAGCAGAGCCAGCAAGGAGGAGAGGCGGCCACCACAGGCAGGCAGCTGCCAGGCAGTGAGGGCATGAACTTGGCATCGGGCCAGGTGTAATAAAAAATACACAGGGGAGCTCCGCAGTGAATCTGGGCAGGGAGCCTCTGCAGGAAAGGCGAAAGCCAGATCAATCCTCGATCCACAGTGCTCAAGGGTGGCATCGGGTGGCTTTATTTTTAGAAGTTGGGAAGCCAGAAGGGATGGGTGTAGGTGTGATTCTGCTGTGGGAACTAACTGTAGTTTTCCCGGACCTGCTGACCTGAGGTTCCACTAAGACATGAAGAGATCAGGGACACCCAAAAAGGCCACACTAGGTTTCTGCCAAGGAGAGGCTCATTGCAGAGGAAATGCTCAGAGTAAATGTAGTCATTCAGTCCAGCAAATTGTTGCTGTCCACAGTGTGAGGCAAGCAGAAGTTTTCAAGGGGCCTGTAGTGTGACCTCATCTTAATTCTTTCCTAGAATATATCATCTACTTTGAAGAATTAACATGTCAGCGGCGCGGGAGGCAGAGGCAGGAGGATCGCAAGTTCGAGACCAGAGGCAGTCTGTGTAATTTAGTGAGACCCGGTCTCAAAAAGTCAAAAAAAGGGCTGGGGGTGCAGCCTAGTGGTCCAGCACTTGCAGAACATGCAAGCATGAGGCCCTGGGTTCAACTCCCAGTGCCAAACACACACACACACACACACACACACACACACGGAATTAACATGTAACTAAAAGTAATATATAATGTATGTATATACTCTCTTGGGCTGGGATTTAGCTCAGTTGGTAGAGCGCTACACTGTAGTCTCTGAGGTCCCGAGTTCAATTCCCAGCACCACAAAAATGGGAGAAGGGCCTGGCAATCCACTCCCAAGGCAATCTTGAAACAATCAGCCACTGAAAACCCTATGAGGGTTGCTATGAGTCAGATACCAACTCAATGGCACCTAACAACAACAACAACAAAAGTAATATATGTATATACTCTCTTGGGCTGGGATTTAGCTCAGTGTGTAGAGTGCTGTGCTGCAGTCTCTGAGGTCCTGAGTTCAATTCCTAGCACCGCAAAAATGGGAGAAGGGCCTGGCAATCCACTCCCAAGGCAATCCTGAAACAGTCAGCCATTGAAAACCCTATGAGGGTCGCTATGAGTCAGACACCGACTCGATGGCACCTAACAACAACAACACTCTCTTAGCACCACTACAAGAACCAGAAAACATACAGCATAAAGAGGAAAGAGTACAATAACAAATCCCAAGCAAAACTGCCCGTCCACTCCCTGCCCAGAGGTAACACGATTGCCATTGACTGAATTCTCATCCTCTCATAATCTTTTTTAATGTAAGTTTTCCCTCACATATTTATAATCATACATGTTTTCTTCATTCAATCTAATTCTGATCTGTTATTAAATCAACTCTTGTGAACCCTCTCTGTGCAATTCTGTCCCACTGAATATTTTTAGGGAATTCAGAAAAAAAATTGCCATAAAAAAGAAAATACAGTTGTGTATAATTTTACCCGGAGAAGGACCTGGCAATCCACTTCCAAGGAAATCCCGAAGTACTCAGCCATTGAAAACCCTATGAGGGTCGCTATGAGTTGGATACCGACTTGACTGCACTTAACAACAACAACAACAATAATTTTACCTATTCTTTGGGCAATCCCCACAGCAAATTTTGTTTGCTGGTTCGCAATTATCCATGTTTGTACATCTGTTAAATAGAATCTACCAATGTCTACATATTTGTTTGTCTTTGGATGTTTGTCTTCAGAATAGTCAGTAAATTTATATTACTTATGAAAGCAAAGCATGGCTCCAGATACTAACCACAATGTAGTTTGGTATAGTTCACCGTTCATTTCTGATGCGCCTTGGAAATTCTATTTTACACTTGGCTTCTATAAAATTGCAAGGACTGGAGGAGGAGAAATGCTTTGTAGCTCCCATTATTAAAGTAGATGAGATTGTTAAAAAAAATGAACTGATTAAGCTATTTATTAATACCTTGAAGTTATTGTTGTTGTTAACTGCCCTTGAGTTGGGTCTGACTCATTGTGACCCTACATACAACAGAGTGAAATAATCCCCAACACTGTGCCATGCCCGGCACTATGTCAGTGCTTCTCTGCTATTCATAGGGTTTTTGATGGCTGATTGTTTCAGGATTGTTTCAGGAGTGGGCTGCCAGGTCCTTCTTTCACTTTTGCAGTGCTGGGGATTGAACCGAGGGCCTCAGAGCACGCAGAGCAGCACTCTACCAACTGGGCTAAACCCCACGTGCCTTTTGTCGTCTCAACCAAAGGAAAGAAAGAGTCCTATGCTTTGTTTCTGTTCCAGGGTGCTGACCCCAGAAGACATGTGGGTGGGATCAAACCCCAACACACCTTCCAGACTCTTCCTTGGACTTTCACATGCGGGCAGAGCTGATCGCAGGAGGCAGTTATGGGGAGGGTGGAATGCGTCATTGTCACCCCTCTTCAGACTGTCGCTTGCCCTGGAGGGCATCCTGAGGCACAGCGCCCTTTAGGGAGCGTTCAACAGGACACCTTAAAATGTTTTCCTGCCATGCCAGAAAGGGCCATTTTGTCCAAGGCAACTGGAATTCAAATCTCAACAGGGCTGATCGAATTCATTTAAAAATTTCAAGTGTCAATTCTGAAGGCCTGACACTTTGTAATGTTTTCCTCATCCCTAGCTCAGGGAAAGGTACCACTTGAAAGTTAGATTTGTTTAATTTAAAATCCATTTGCAAACTCTGGAGCCTGGGTCAGGAGGCTGGTGAGTTTGAGGCAGCCTGGACTACATAATGAGAACCTGTCCCCAAAGCAAACCAACCTAACCATAACACAATATGCTGCATGTGGAATCTGGATTAAAAATAAAAAAGAGGTGAGAGTAGAAGGGGGACTATTTCAGGGGAGGGAGGGACATTAAGTGAGAGGGGAGAGGGAGATCAGAGAGGGAGATGGGGGATGGATATGATTGAAGTACCTTATATACATGTATGAAAATGTAGAGTGAAACTCATCATTGTGTACATTGAATACACACTAATAAAAATAAAATAAAATCCATATGCTAATTGCATATCAGTGTTTCATCAGGTAATATATGGGTACTTAGTACCATTGTACACAAACTGAGGATGGGCTAGAATCTATTATGAATATCATATATAAATGGTATATTTAGGATCACATCCATGGTTATGATTTTTTTTTCATTTTCAAAAAATCCAGTTATTTGGTTAATGCAAATGGCAAAACCATTCTGATGCTTTTTGTAATGAGCTGTTCTGTGTGAAAATCTTAATGTAATTCTGGGCACCTTTCTTATAACCTGGAAGTACTGATCTTCAAACAGTAGTCTCTCCATTTAGCATTAGAGCTAAAACTTTTTTAAAAACTGGATATAAAATATTTCAGTGCTTCATTATGAGGCTGAGGTTTGCCTTAAAAGCATGTTTATGGATTTCAGAATCAGGTAAAGATATTATCCGAAGGCTGGTGTGTATAGAAGAGTTGGGATGAGAACAGAAAGGAGGGTTGGTAGGTGTGTGGGTGCATTTGGCACAACAGTGTGGCCGTGCTAGTTAGGAAGAAGGAAACGCCCACAGGCTGCATTTGTAAAGGATCTTTGCAATTTTTTCTTCTCTATAATGCCCAGGTCTGCAGCCGTACCACCCTGGCATCGGATCTTGTGAGATCTCAAAGCTAAGAGCAGGGTCGGGCCAAGTTAATACTTGGTTGGAAGATGGCTGGGGAATAGTGGATGCTGTAGTGTTGGGAGAAGGACCCGGCAGCCCACTCCTGAAACAATCATCCATTGAAAACCCTACAAATAGCCACGAAGCACTGACATAGTACCAGGCACGGCACAGTGTCTGGAGTGTTTCATCTGTTGTACATAGGGTCGCTATGAGTTGGACCTGAGTCCACGGCACCTAACAACAACAACATGGTGACCAGGTTGGCTTCCAACTCCTGGGATCAAGCCATCCTTTTGCCTCAGCCTCCCAAGTAGCTGGGACTACAGGCATGTGCCATAGCATGGCTGGCTGGTACTCAAACTTTCATCTTTAGAAGGTATCTACTAACCAACTTTCGTTTTCACGCTAATTTTGAGTGAACTCCACAGAACATTTTGACAGTGATACCATTGTTCCTAGGTGTGATGGGGTCCTGCACTTTGGAAAGGGAATGTCTTTATCTAGGAGGTGACTCAATTCTCCATTTCATTAAAACCCACCAGCAAAAACCAAAATGGCATCCTTCATTCCCAGAAGAATGGAAAAGGGTGTATCATTTTCTATCAAATATCCAAGAAAACAATGCAGAGAAAGAAACCAGGGGCCAATATCACACACTTTTTTTTGATAAGAAACAATAAAGATATCAATCCGTTCAGGTATTCAGAACGGAGTCAGAAATTACTGGAAGGCACAGGAATAGGCTACTTTTTATTGAACTTTTGCCTGCCAGCCTTCTTATCTGCAGCATCTAATTTAATTTCCCTAAGAAATGAATGGCCTGCAGCCATAGCCCTGTGGCATCCGATCCCATCAGATCTCGGAAGCTAAGCAGGGTCAGGCCTGGTTAGTACCTGGATGGGAGACCCCCTGGGAACACCAGAAGCTGTAGGCTTGGGAGAAGGACCTGGCAACCCCCTCCCAAGAATCAATCTGCCATTGAAAACCCTATGAACAACAGAGAAGCACTGACAATAGTGTTTCCCCTGTGGTACAGAGGGTCGCTATGAGTCGGATACCGACTCGCCGGCACCTAACAACAACAACAAGAAATGAATGGTCTGCAGCCATAGCCCTGTGGTATCCGAACCCATCAGATCTTGGAAGCTAAGCAGAGTCGGGCCTGGTTAGTACTTGGATAGGAGACCGCCTGGGAGCACCAGGTGCTGTAGGCTTGGGAGAGAGACCCAGCAACCCACTCCCAAAAATCAATCTGCCATTGAAAACCCTATGAACAGCAGGGAAGCACTGACAATAGTGTTTCACCTACTGTATGTGGGGTCACTATGAGTCAGACACCGACTTGATGGCATCTTACAACAACAACAAATGAATGGGGTAGGTAGGATTTATGATCAAGAGTGGGGAGTTGAGTAAATAGACCTAGAAGTTCAATGAGTCGGCCAGATTCCTTCACTACTTAAGAAGGAAAGCCTCGACTCCCACTGTATCTCCTCCCTTATAAGGGCTCTGCTTTTACTGTCTTTTGATTCTCTCATTCTTTGTGCTTTGGGATTTGGCATTACAAATAATAATAATAATAATAATAATAAAGACTATCTTACCCAAAGGTAGCAGGTAGAGTTCCACATACCAAATTCCTTAAGAAGCAAATTCTATTTTAGAAATTTTGCCTAAAAATTATGCTTTTTATTTTTAATTAGTTAATTAATTAACTAATAATTTGGAAGCAGTTGGGGGTTGAACCCAGGCCCTTGCATATACTTTGCAAGTGCTATATAACCCCCAGCCATGTTTTATTTTTTATTTTGAGACAGGATCTCACTAAGTTACATAGGCTGTCTCTGGCCTCGGCTTTGTGATCCTGCTGCCTCCTTCTCCTCCTGAGTCACTGGGATGAGAGGCATGTGCTACCATGCCTAGCTAAAAACTATGTTTTTAAAACATAGCAAATATTCTTTTTTTTTTTTTTTTTCAGACCTGGGCATTGAACCCAGGGCCTCGTGCCTGCATGCTTTGCAAGTACTGGAACACTGAGCTGCACCCTCAGCCCATTTTTTTTACTTTTTCAGACAGGGTCTCGCTGAGTTACGCAGACTGCCTCTGGTCTCGAACTTGGGATCCTCCTACCTCTGCCTCCTGAGTTGCTGGGATTACAGGCGTGCACCACTGTGCCAGGCTATAGCAAATATTCTTACTTTTATATAATTTATAACTAAAAAAGCATTATATGTAAAGAATAAGGAGGAAGACATTAGAGTTTTCCTGGTAGGGAAAGAACCTGATGGTTTTTCCTTTCCTTGGAAAAGACATCAATTATAACACATTGCAGAATGCCATCTGGCCGATCATCTAGCCCGGCTGTAGTTAGCGGATCCCCATTACCTGTCTGCAGGGGCGGGGCTTCTCAGTGGGGTGTGATGTGGAAGGGACATCTCTCAGTCTCTTCACTGGTCAAACCTGAGTCCTTATTCTGGAGTGACACTCTCCTGGAGCCTTCATGACACTCATCTGTTGTCACTTTCATCTTACACAGCTAAGGAGGCAGCACATTACCTTTTATCAAGTCTTCTGTCCTGGAGAATGTGAGGCCAGAGTGGGCGCTGACACCATAGGGGCCAGGCCCCTGTCGGTCCCATCAGCAAGCCCATGCTGTCTTCTAACAAGTGGCGCACTGAGCACGCCTGGCCAAAAAGACCTGTGGAGGCAGAGCTGCGGCAAACGTTCAGTGCTTTGTAAATGGACACATTTACAAAACGGCGTCCTTGTAATGGTTCTCAGAAGCACATCATTGTCTTTATGGGGAAAGTGATTTAGAGTAATTAAATATAGTAGTCAGTGGGACAGAAAATGGAAAATTACTAGAATAAATCGAATACATGTTCCCATTTGGAGAAGAAAACAGACACCTTTGGTGATTAGGACCCATTCTCTCCAAGAAGAGACAGTTAACTCTTTTCCAACTTGTTTCCAAAAAAAGATATCTAATGATGCCGTACCCTCGCTTGCAATTCAGCATAGAGCATTTTGTCAATCACTTGATTTAATGACAGTTATTTAAGCTTAATGGCATTGCAGAACGCACTAAGAAGGCTACAAGCCAGATGTTCTCAGTGTTGTCCTTCTGAGAGGGGGAAAAGTTATTTTCACTTTGCCATTGCCCCGGATGCAAAGAAAATCTGTGGAAGGAACAAAAGGGTATCCCAGAGCCAGCACACGAAGGAGCTCAATCTGGATTTCTAAAAATGAGAGGAAACCCACCGGAAGTCCAGGTTTTCTGGAAATTCAAAGATCAAGTGCACTTTTCTAATGGCCTCCACGTCGTTTTGAATGAGTGACATCTGAGTGCTCCTGTGGTCGGAACATGGGGACTGCAAAGGGCTGAGCTGGGAGGGGACGAGGTGACAGAGAGCCAAGGGACCTCATCCCTTTTCATCCTGAGCCATGCCTGCTTCTCCTGGAGTCGCCCAGGGCAAAGCAAACTCATAATCTGTTTCCCTGTCCAGCAGACAAGAGGTGGAGGAAATGGGAAGTCACAGTTGTTACTTAAAAAAGAAAAAAAGAATCAACTCATGTCCGTCTCATGAGTATATAAATACCAGGTCTTACTTGATTCTAACTGCGTATTTTATCTCCTTGCCTCACTTTTTCTTCTTCAAAGCCACTTTGCAAGTTCATTTTTACCACATTACTCTTGCAAAACAAAAACGAGTTGGGGACAGGTCCAATCTGAACCTCAGGCATTATAGTTCTTTGATTTGGGGGGAAAATCTCAAAAACAAACAAACAAGCAAACAACAACAACAAAAATAGAACACTGCCTTCATGGCCCCTGTGCTTTCTTCCTTTCTATGCCTTCATCTCTGTGTATTAACCCAGGGATGTGAAGCCCCCAGAAAACTGTTTTAATGTGGACAAACGTTTATAATGCAAAATGGAGAATCACTTCAATTATTGCCACACGTTATTTTTTAAATCTGATGGAATAGGCTAGGTGATGCTGTCATAGGAACCAAACCCAAAATGTCAATGGCTTAAACAACAAAGGTTTATTGATGTCCCTCCTGGGTGGTAATGTTGTCCCTCTGTGACCTGGATGGGCAGACGCCCCCTCCTTGAACATAGCTGGTCATGGTACCAGAGAGGAACAGGTGTCTGTGGAGGAACTTGTACCAGAGTGAAGGGCAAGCTCAGAAGTGGCCAGTCCTTTCCCCTTAAAACCCACTGGCCAGGGGCAGTGACATGGGCCTGTCTGGTACCAGGAAGGGAGATGGCGGCTCCATTCTGTGCCCGCAGGCCATTGCATCCCAGAAGTCACCATGACCAACCCTCTGGGCTCCCCCATCCGCCTGACTTTGAATTTCAGGTTCAGTGATGAGTCTCAAAAATGGAAAAAGAAAAAAAGGCTGAAAATGTTTGTTCTTCTGAGCGCTTAACTTTATACCTCTGAAGGACTCAGCCCCCTTAGGGCAGCAAGACAACTTCTTGGACCATACAGGCATTTAGAGAAAATGCAGTGCAAGAGATCTCAAAAGTTTTCAAAAATCTAGCAGGGTTTTGTCAGCCTTTCCCTGAAGAGTGCTCACAATCATCGTGTTTACTTCGTGCATTTCTTTTTTTTTTTTTTTTTTTTGTGGTACCAGGGTTGAACCCAGGGCCTCTCGCTTGCATGCTCTGGACCACTGAGCTGCACCCCCAGCCCATTTTTTCACTTTTTGAGACAGGGTCTCGCTAAGTTACCCAGACTGCCTCTGGTCTCGAACTTTTGATCCTCCTGCCTCTGCCTCCCGAGCAGCTGGGATGACAGGCATGCGCCACCACGCCTGGCTATCTTCGTTCATTTCTTCAAACTTGTGGAAGCGTCATGAAAAGCTCTTAGGAAGAGGAGCTCTGGTTAACTAACACATTGCTCTGTGAGAGTGGCCCCCGCTCTTCTCCTGTCTCCTCCTGGGTTAAAGAGCCAGGGATGGTGTTTCCAATTTTGAGCACTTTGGAAAGATTCCTTTTGTGCATCTCTTGCCAGAAAGCCAGCGTGACCCAAGAGCTTTCCCCGGCTCTGTGTATTGTGCTCTGCTGAGCCAGGAACGGCAGGGCGCCCTGGGCCCTGGGGTGCTGTCTCCTCTATTTTTGCTTCACTAACTACATCCTACTAAGGACACCTAATAATGGCAACATAACAGGAGCTTTATGCTCCAACATAATGACTAAAGAACATCAATAATTCAGGCTCCGAGCGGAGAACAGACAGTGCCAGTTCCTTTTCAGTCCGGAGGAAGCCAAAAGGAACTATCAATGGAGACGATGGTCCATCAGCCTGGAAATCGATAGGAACACAAGTCGCTGCGCAGCACAATTCATTCAGATTGCCGCGGTCTTTATGACCTCTTTTGGCGCAGCGATGCGTCTTTCCAAACAGAGTCTGATTTCACAGGGCTTTCGGTGTACCAGACAGCAAGACGGTGTTCGCTGAAGGGCTATACCACCAGAGCAGCCCCTAAGTTAGGTATTTGAAGTTTATTTTATTAGTACGAAGCAAACCACAGAATAGATAAAACAGTTTTATGGCCGACATCTGGTTGAATAATAAAACATATGGCTGTACAGTCAAGAATGCGCAGCTGTGAGTTACTGTAAATCCCTAACTCACGATAGTGACAGATAAGCACATGGCATCTGGCGAGGCGGCCCTCTGTACATCATCGCTGGGTAGTTACATGACTAGAGATCTGGGGGGCGGGGAGTGAGTAATGAGCAATTACTCCTGTTATTGTTGTGCCTTTGCCTGGGTTATTTCACTTTATTTGTTTTGAAGCTATTGTAAGTTCAGGAAGAAGCCCCCATAAACACTGTTATACTTCGTTTTACATTTACGTCCTGATTCTGTCTGGTCGTACTCTAGCTAACTGTTCTGGCTGGCTGTAGAGGGGTATTCTGGGGCAAGGGAGACACTTCACCCAAAGTTCTTTACACTTTGAAGAGAGTTCCTGTGTGGATGAGTAATACACAAGAAACTTAAGATGTTACAGTGGGGAAGCTGCAAAAATAAGGAAGTTTCAGAGAGTAACTGTGGAAGAGAAAAATCACATGGTTTTTCTGGTAAATTATTCCTTATGTCACTAGCAATGGCCGGAAGTCGGTAGCTACCCACTGGTCATGTATCTATTGGAAAAGCAGGGAGTGATAAACACAATTTACTTTGAGGCCCGCTATCACATAAAATTGGGAGAAGGACCTGGCAACCCCCTCCCAAAGTCAATCTGCCATTGAAAACCTGTTGAACAGCAGAGAAGCACCGACAATAATGTTTCCTCTGTTGTACAGAGGGTTGCTATGAGTCGGATACCGACTCGACGGCACCTAACAACAACAACAACATAACATAAAAATGAGGTATTTATATAGTACAAAAGGGTGCTCTGTCCCAGCCCTTATTGCAAACAATAATCTTTACTCTGAAGTAGGCAGGGGGGTGGAACGTTTAGGGTGCTGCCCTGGATCTGTGACTCAGGAAATGCAGCCATGGCGTAGGGGTCTCTTACTTCTTGGCGGCTGGGGTCGGGGCAGCTGGTGTGAGCGCAGCCTTCTGGCTGGTGTGGAAAGCACGGATGGGAGGCCCTTTTTGAAACTCTCTGCTCATTTTGGGTGAGGAGTCCCCCAGAAGGCTGTGTGCAGGAGCAAATGTGGGAGCTGGAGATGCCTCAGTGAGCGTGGCAGAGATCTGTGGTTTGTGGGGTCTCCCTCCATAGGGTAAGCAACAGACACTGTAGGTATGTACCTTATATGGCACAATAGAGTACATGAGTCCCACGGAATAAAGAAAAGAAGGTGGGGAGGGGTAAAGAGGATTGGCAACAGGGATATTACTGCTTCAAAGGGTGGGTAGAAAAAGCCACCAGGTCCAGGCTGTTTGAAGAAGGACTTTAGGAGGCTAGGGCATGAGCTATGTAGACAGGTGGAAAGTCGTCCTAACAGGAGGCACAGGCAGGGCAAAGCTCCTGGCAGGAGCATGTGCCTCGCCTGTGTGAGCAGAGGAAAGGAGCCAGGAGCACTGAACAGCAGCGGGGAGCGCTGTTGGAGATTCGGCAAAAATGTAGCAGGCTGCCCTGTGGATGGGTGGTGTCTGATCTTATAGGCTATGTCGGGCCTTAGTTGATAGGCATGGAAGCATTGCACGAATTTCAGAATTTCACAGAGCGACTGGCTTTTGTTTTAGAAGGGTCCCTCTGGATGGTGAGTTGAGGAAACTCAAGGTGTAAAGCAGGGAGACCAAGGGGGGCAGTTGTTACGGTAATCCAGGGGGTACCGAGAGGCCTATGTGCCACAGAGAGGCTGCAGAAGCTGGGAGAAGGAGAAATACCAGGTTCTGCATGGGTTTTGAAAATAGGACCAGTAAGATTGTACGCTTGGTTGGACTTGTGGCAGAAGGGTGACCCCAACCTGGGTGTATTGTGTTGTCTTTTGAGTTTATCTGCCTGCTGGAAGGATGGGGCTGCTGCCAGCTGGGATGAGGAAGGGGATTCGAGAGCTACCTTTGGGCAAAGATCAGTAGTTCAGTGTCTCTTAGAATTGAGAGTTGGGACTGGGGAGCCACTCAATGGTAGAGCGCTTGCCTAGCACACGCAAGGCTCTGGGGTCCACTCCCAGCACTGCCTAAACAAACAAACAGACAAATAAGTAAACAGGTATTGTGGATCAGGTGCACAGGCTCTTTACTGACATAAATATTCTATTTAAATGCATCTAAATTTTGCAATGGCTGCAGCCATACCACTATGGCATCAGATCCTGGCAGATCTCGGAAGCTAAGCAGGGTTGGGTCTGGTTAGTGCTTGGATGGGAGACACCAGGTGCTATAGGTTTGGGAGAAGGACATGGTGGCCCACTCCTAAAACCTAATCAGCCATTGAAAACCCTATGAGTAGCAGAGAAGCACTGACAAGAGGGTTTCGTCTGTTGTACGTAGGATCACTATGAGTCGGACAATGACTGGACAGCACCTAACAACAATGACCACAACAAATTTTGGAGGATGAGTGGATTTAATAAATAATCTAGTAGAGGTACTAAGATATAACAAGTGTGGGAACAAGTGTAAGTGTGGGAACAAGTGTGGGGACAAGTGGGAACAAGTGCCGTAATTTGGGGAACACACCACTAATGCACAGCCGTCCCAGGTGAGCTGAAGCTGCGTCAGTACATGTGGACTGTTCTCCCCTTGAGCATATTAGGACTACACGAGACTCTCCAGGAAGCAAATGATCGATCGTCAAGGGATTTTTTCTTTGACTGTTGTACAGTCTGCATCTGGAACCAACTCACTCATTCACATCCTCATTGACTGGAAAAGGATCTGCGTGTTTTATCTGAGCACAAGCGAAGTGATTTCTAGTTCTCTTGTAGCGATGTGAGGAGAGGAAGAAGCCATTATTTTGGTTTGTTTTGGGTCTGTTAGTCCAGATCTGCAGAATGGCAGCTCTTGTGCCATTGTGTGAGGACCCGTTGGCCACGTGACTCTGTAAAGACGGGATGGAGAGCCCATCCCACAAGGAACCATTGGAAGAACGGGGAGCTTAAAAAAGATTGGGAATAATGTCTCGCATGTTCGAAGAAACATAAAGCCTATGTACTTAGAAGAGGGATAAAATTCCTGAGGACTAAAGTGGCTGGAAATTGCCAGAAGGCAGAGTGGGTCTCCAAAGAAGCAGGTACTTCTTGCTATTGGGAATATCTGAAAAAGGATCTGGCGTGCTCCCTAAGCACAGAGATTCCATTGCTAGAGAAAATCAAGCAGGAAACGAATGGCCATTTTTGGAGATTTTCATCAAATCGTTGAATTGAAGAATTAAAAGAATTGCTGAGTGGGGTGGCACACACATGTAATCCCACAACTTGGGAGGCAGAGGCAGGAGGATCTTGAGTTCGAGGCTGGAGGCAGCCTGTGTAACTTAGTGAGACCCCGTTTCAAGAAAAAAAAATAAAAAACAGGCTGGGGGGTACAGCCCAGTGGTAGAGAACTTGCAAAGTATGTGGGATTGGGAGGTCCTGGGTGCAACCCCCAAGCACCACAATCAATCAATCAATCAATCAATCAATATGAATTTTATAAAGCCAACGTAGAGATTCTACTGAAAGAGAAACTGGGATAGCGGAACTCAATGGTATCCAGTCCCCAAAGTCTGCTACAGGAAAAAACTCTCTAGACCTACCCAGTGGGTTACTCTGCATTGGTGCTATAAGACACATGATTTACGCCTCCCATGTGCTGAACATGGATGGTTGCTTGGTTATTCCCGGCTTGGCCCCATGTCTACATTCTTAGACTTCTAAGAAGCTGAGTTGTAAGCTTACCAAGAATCAGTTACGTTTGCTCTCAGACCCGATTCTGCCGGTTTCCCTCGGTAATGCAATTATAGGACTTAATTAAACATAAGGCAAACCGATGACGTTGGAATGTGAGGAGGGAGTTGTTATTTCTGTGAAGGCAGTGATTGCTTTGGAAAATTGCCAAAGGAGAAGAATTAAAAATTACTGTTGAATTAGATGTGGGAGAGGAGACTCTTAAAAGACCCAGGGAAGATGTAAAAATCTACAAGGGTTCACTCCTCAAATCGTAGTTCTTCAGGATCCATTTTAAAGTGAATGGGACTGAAAAATCTATGTGATATTGCCATGAGCAGGACTGTGGAGCCTCCAGCTCCCTCCTGAAGCCCCCAGCCTTGGACCTCAGAATGTAGACATATTGAAGGCAGGAAATTAGGTAAAGAGGTAGTGAAATTAAAATGAGGTTGTTAGTAAACCGGGCGTGTTGGCGCACGCCTGTAATCCCAGCGGCTCAGGAGGCAGAGGCAGGAGGATCGCAAGTTCAAGACCAGAGGCAGTCTGCGTAACTTAGCGAGACCCTGTCTCAAAAAGTAAATAAAATGGGCTGGGGGTGCAGCTCAGTGGTCCAGTACTTGCAGAGCATGCAGGCGCGAGGCCCTGGGTTCAACCCCAGTACTGGAAAAAAAAAAAAAAAAAAAGAGGTTGTTAGTGTGGGCCCTCATCCAACATGACAGTTGTCCCTATAAGAAGAGAAGAGATCCTAGAGCTGTGCACACAGAGCAAGTACCATACGGGGAGGCAGCAATGGGGTGACCATCTGCAGGCCAAAGCAAGAGGCTGCAGGGGTATCCAGCTCTGGGTACACCTTGTTCTTGGACACGCAGCTACCTGAACTATGAGAACATGAATTTCTGTTGTTTAGTCTGTGCTGTACGTGGTATTACCTCTTAAAGTGTTGAAAAATAAAGATGTCACATTGAAGACGAAGGTGAGCCTGACTCATGTCATGGTATTTTCAGTTGCATCATAAGCTTGTGAAAGCTGGACAGTCAATAAGGGAGACAAGAGAAGAGTTGATGCTTTTGAATTATGGTGCTGGAGACGTCTATTGAATATACCACGGACTGCCAAAAGAACCAACAGATCTGTCCTAGAAGAAGTGCAACCAGAGTGCTCCTTGGAAGCAAGGATGGCTAGACTGCGTCTGATGTATTTTGGACGTGTAGTCAGGAGGGATCAATCCCTGGACAAGGACATCATGTTTTGGAGAGTGGCAGGTCAGCAAAAAGAGGAATATCCTGAACTAGAAGGACTGACACAGTGTTTGCAACAATGGGCTTAACCATAAAGAAAGTTTTTGTGCCTGGCTGGGGCACAGTGCTGGGGAGTGTTTCGTTCTGTTGTACGTAAGGTTGCTATGAGTCAGACTCAATTCAAAGGTACCTAACAACAACAAGAAGTACATGGTATTTTATTGGGGCACCCTAGCAACCTAATATAGATGTGCCATGGATGATTTATGCAAATAAACAAGACAAAATACCAATTGTTGTTGTTGCTTGTTGTGTTGTTAGATGCTGTCGAGTTGGTGTCTGAGTCATAATGACCCTATGTACAATAGGTGAAACACTATTGTCAGTGTTTTCCTTCTATTCATAGGGTTTTCAATTTCAATGGCTGATTATTTTGGGAGTGGGCCCCTTGGGTCCTTCTCTCAACTCTACAGCACCCAGTTATTCCCAGGCAGTCTCCCATCCAAGTACTAACCAGGCCCGACACTACTTAGCTTCCTAGATCTGATGGGATTGGATGCCACAGTGGTATGGCTGCAGGTTTGTTGTTGTTGTTTGTTGTTGTTGTTGTTGTTGTTGTTAGATGCCATCGAGTCCTGTCTGACTTTATAGTGACCTTCATAGGGTTTTTAATGGCTGATTGTTTTTGGGATTGCCTCAGGAATGGATTGCCACATTCTTCTCCCATTTTTGCACTACTGGGAATTGAACTTGGGACCTCAGAGACTACAGAGCAGCAGCACTCTACCAACTATGCTAAATCCCAGCTCCTGTTTGTTGATGTTGTTGTTGTTGTTGTTGTTGTTAGGTGCCGTTGAGTTGGTATCCGACTCATAGCGACCCTTAATACAAAAGGGGAAACACTATTGTCAGTGCTTCTCTGCTGTTCATAGGGTTTTCAATGGCAGATTGATTTTTGGGAGTGGGTTGCCGAGTCCGTCTCCCAAGCCTACAGCACCTGGTGTTCCCAGGCGGTCTCCCATCCAAGGACTAACCAGGACCGACCCTGCTTAGCTTCCGAGATCTGACGGGATCGGATGCCACAGGGCTATGGCTGCAGGCCTGTTGTTGTTTAGGGAACCCTAATTCAAGAGTTCAAAGTGTTAGAGTAGGTGATTAAGGTGTGTGTGTTACTTGTTGTGTTCAGCTGCCTACTTTCTGTTTTGATTAATTCACCCCTAACAGGTCCTTTTCTCCAGAGGGGAAGGCATCTACTGGGTTTGGTGTCTGCTTTCATTTGCGCATGCGCCCCCTGTCAAGGGCCCGTTTACCACGGCCTTGCTCTGTGATGTGCTGCGTCACAGCAGGATGATCGGCATCGTGAACAGACATCATTCTGGTGTTAAGATGCCAACAATAAATGATATGAGTTGGACACACAACCCTCATCCAAGCCAATAGGACGACAGGCCTAACTGAGGACTGTAAGGAGCTAGGACCATTTTAGTTGGGTGACTGGAGAGCCTTTGGGTTCATGTCTCATGGCTGAAGGTAAGAGTTACACAGTGGAACTAGGCGGGAGGTGGTTCTTAGAGGAGGGGTTGGTGGGAGCAGAGGCACCATGCCTGGCAAGGTCACAGGGCGCTGTGGGAGTGGCCTGTCAGTCAGGCGGCCAGGGCTTTAGATGGCAGCTCTGCCCAGCGGCCGGGTCCTGGCTTGTTCCACTCTCCTCCTTTGTCTCTGGGCTCTGGGCTCAGGAAATGAACCGCTGTCTTCACGGAGGAGACGCTCGCTCACCTCCTGCCGGGTTTGTCTCAAGTCTTCCTTTGGCTGAACTCAGCTCAGGTAATCAGCAACTCAAGGAAGTTGATTGCTTCCCATTGTAAATACCCTAACAAACCACTGGGGCTGGGATGTAGCTCAGTTGGTAGAGCGCCGCTCTGCAGTCTCCTAGGTCCCTAGTTCAATTCCCAGCACCACAAAAATGGGAGAAGGACGTGGCAATCCACTCCCAAGGCAATCCCAAAACAGTCAGCCATTGAAAACCCTATGAGGGTGGCTATGAGTCAGACACGACTCGAGGGCACCTAACAACAACAACAAACCACCACCTCCTTAGTGGCCAAAAGCTACACTGATTTGTTATCTTCCGGCTCTGCAGGCTGAACCCCTGAGGCAGCCTCACTGCATTCAAGTCCAGGTGTCATCTGGCTGCCTCCCCTCTGCAGGCTCTCGGGGAGAACCTGCTGCCTTTCCTACTTTTCGAGGTCCCCCCGCCCCACGCCCATGGCCCCAGGCTCCATCTCTCCAGCAATGCCAGAGCTAGTCTTCACACCCGCCTCTCATGCCCTCCTAGCGCTCCTTTAAGGATGCTGGGATCCACCTGGATAATCCCAAATAATCTCTTTAGCAGAACTCTTAATTCCTTCTTCAGCCGCCCTTCCCCTGCCCATGTAACCTGATACGTCTGCAGCTTTAGGGGATTAAGATGTGGATACCTAAGGCGGGGCATTTTTCTGACTGTCCTAGAATCTTCCTCACCATTATCACATTGTCAGGTGCAGCTTCCTTAAAATCCCTGCATAGAAGCCGAGCACAGTGGTGCACGCCTGTAATCCCAGTGACTTGGGAGGCAGAGGCAGGAGGATCGCCAATTTGAGACCAGAGGCAGTCTGTATAATTTAGAGAGGCCCTGTCAGAAAAAGTTAAAAAAAAAATTGGGCTGAGGGTGTAGCTCAGTGGTACAGCACTTGCAAAGCATACTGTCAGACTATCTGTTTTTATTTGTTTGTTTTTTGAGACAGGGTCTCATTTTGTGGTTCAGGCTGGCCTCGAATTTGTATGTAGCCTAGGCTGACTGTGAACTCATGGTCCACCTGCCTCTGCCTCCAAAGTGCTGGGATTATAGGCATGCATCACTGTGCCTGGCTTCATGTTTTATAGACAGTCTATCTCAAACTTTACAATTACCAAATTTTAAATTACCAAAAAAATTACCAAATTTTAAAAATAATTAATAGGATTTTAAATATATAATACTTCATTATGAGTTTACTTGTCTCTTTTACTATACTTTTTGAGGGAAGATGCTGTCCTTTTTATTTTGCACTTTTGCATTCTTAGCACACAGTTGTTGTTGTTGTTGTTAGGTGCTGTCGAGTTGGTATCCGGGGACAAACAGAGCAAAAAACCAGGGTGAAATTGAATGTGTCTAGGGGAGGAGAGGGGCTGGGATTTAGCTCAGTGGGTAGAGGGCTGCACTGCAGTCTCTGAGGTCCCGAGATCAATTCCCAGCACCGCAAAAAATGGGAGAAGGACCTGTCAATCCACTCCCAAGGCAATCCCAAAACAGTCAGCCATTGAAAACCCTATAAGGGTCACTATGAGTAGCACATTGTAGTTGCACAATAAAAGGGGGAGGAATGACTGATGGAGGAATTCTATGCCTGATGAGTTGATGTGGAGTTTATTAAGGTAAGAGAGTGTCTCTTATAAGACTTACTTGCAAATTTTTGAGAAAGGAGACAGGTATTTATGTTGTTATTGTTGTTAGGTGCCGTTGAGTCGGTATCCGACTCATAGCGACCCTTCATACAACAGGGGAAACACTATTGTCAGTGCTTCTCTGCTGTGCATAGGGTTTTCAATGGCAGATTGATTTTTGGGAGGGGGTTGCCAGGTCCTTCTCCCAAGCCTACAGCACCTGGTGTTCCCAGGCGGTCTCCCATCCAAGTACTAACCAAGCCCGTCCTGCTTAGCTTCCGAGATCTGACGGGATCGGATGCCACAGGGCTACCGCTGCAGGCTGGTAGTTATGAGACAATTCGTCCTGCACTCCAGATTCTGGAATCTGAAAATACCATGCTGAATCTGCTGACTTCTGATAATGAGAAGAGAACAGAGCAAGCGTGGATTTACACACGCGTCTTCGGTGCTCACTTTATCTTTCCGTTTTCTCTTATCAAGAGTAGGGCGAGAGAGCAGAGCCTGCTGTGTCCTGAGGTTGTGGAGAGGCGGAATCCTGCTGAGCTGAATGAGGGAATGCTGGGTGAGCCAGGGCGAGCCCAGGTGTGCCCTTCACAGAGCTCTCCTGAGTGCCCAGGTGGGCACCCCAAGGCCAGCTGTCACCAGGGGAGAAACCAAGACAGCAACGCTTGCCTCCGAGACACACCGGCTCCTGGTGCCTTCCTCCCACTAGCTCCCGCGGTCCTTCTCTTTGCCAGATCCAAAATAACTGTCTGGCTTATCTCTGAGTCAATTAGAAGTTGATCCACTTATGTTTCTCAAATAACCCCCGCAAAGGTGCAGAAGGACTTGGAACTCTTCCTGGTCCTCGCCTGGCAGACGCTGGGCAGGTAAAGGCTGCGCCCACGTCAGCCGGCTGGTGCCTAGCTGTGTCCACTCACCACAGATTTATCATCTAACACGAAGCCCTGAACATTGGAGGCTCACAGCCTCCCAAAGCTTCCAAATGACCCCCGAATCTGAAACTTTTTATTTTTTTATTTATTTATTTATTTATTTATTATTATTATTATTTTTTTTTGCGGTACTGGGGGTTGAACCCAGGGCCTCGTGCCTGCATGCTCTGCAAGTGCTGGACCACTGAGCTGCACCTCAGCCCATTTTTTTTTTTTTACTTTTTGAGATAGGGTCTCGCTAAATTACGCAGACTGCCTCTGGTCTTGAACTTGCGATCCTCCCGCCTTCGCCTCCCGAGCCACTGGGATTACAGGCGTGCGCCACCACGCCCGGCTGAATCTTTTTATTTTTTATTGGAAATTTTAATGTACCCCTTAATGTGATTCATTCTGACAAGCTTTTCATTGTGACTTTTCCATATACGTATTTTGTTGTGCATTATTCCTATAGGTTCCCCCTTACCCTCTTGTACACTTCCTCCCCATCCCACCCTCCCCATCAAAGCCTTCTCTATCATTTACTTGGTAATATTTTTCTACATGCCCTTGGGTTCCAGTTCTGTTTAAGATAGAAACTTTTCCCGCAGTGAACTTTGTTTTTACCTTGTCAGAACTATTGCGTGCGTTTTCTAGACCATCTATAATAACACCGTTCTTAGCTTTTGGATCTGAATCTTCAAAACGATTCTCTCCATGCCTCCCTCTGCCCTGTTGCTCAGCCGCCCTCTTCCTCTTCGGATGATTGTTCCGCTCAGCTGGCATTCTTACCACTAGCAATTGTTTCTGTGTCCAGGTATTGCATATTAATTATTCTTTCCTTAAAATCCTTGCATAGAATCTGGGCCCGGTGGCGCACACCTGTAATCCCAGCGACTCAGGAGGCAGAGGCAGGAGGATCACAAGTTCGACACCAGAGGCAGTCTGTGTAATTTAGCAAAACCCTATTTGAAAGAGTTAAAAAAAAAAATGGGCTGAGGGTACATCTCAGTGGTCCAGCACTTGCAAAGCATGCAAGCGCGAGGCCCTGGGTTCAACCCCCAGTACTGTAAAAAACAAAGCAAAACAAAACATTCCTGCACAGAGATTTTGTTATTCCAAGTTTACACCTAAACACCCTACAGATCAATAATCCAAACAAACAAACAAAAAAGCCAACTTCCTCAAGGGTGCACAGGTAGTGAATGGCTGAGCTCTGCTATCATGTGGATCTAGTCCAAAATCAGTTTCCCTTTTCCAGTTGCTCCAACGTGCCTGGGTAGACATGGTAGGGGGCACAGGAGGTAGGGAGTGGGTGGTCCAGAGAGGGAGGAGACAGCACCTCAGACTGCTGTTTCTGAGGTCTCTGAAGTGGCCGTTTGTGTGGCTCCCCTCAAGAGTGTGTCAGAAGCGTCCTCGTAGCTGTTCACAAGGCCAGCCGATGTGACATCTTCGATGGGTTCCTGGACTCCTCAGAGATTTTCTTCCCTCTTCCTCCACTTTGGATGATGGAGAAAATGAATACACTTACAACCACATGGCTAGACGTGGTTTAGATCGAGCCACAGTGGCAGAGGCCACAGCATGTGAGGGAGGCCAGGCCTGCTGCAGGCTCCCCTCCACCCTGCCTGGGGCTTCTCCACAGCCTGCTGACATGGTGTTTCTTGGCCATGATGTCCTCAAAACATGCCATGATGTCCTCAGAACACGCCATGTTGTCCTCAGAACACGCCATGATGTCCTCAGAACATGCCATGATGATGTCCTCAGAACACGCCATGATGATGTCCTCAGAACAAGCCATGATGATGTCCTCAGAACACGCCATCATGATGTCCCCAGAACATGCCATGACGTCCTCAGAACATGCCATGATGATGTCCTCAGAACATGCCATGATGTCCTCACAACACACCATGATGGTGTCCTCAGAACCCGCCATGATGTCCTCAGAACACACCATGACGTCCTCAGAACACGGCATGACGTCCTCAGAACACACCATGATGATGTCCTCAGAACACGCCATGATGTCCTCAGAACACGCCATGATGTCCTCAGAACACGCCATGATGTCCTCAGAACACACCATGATGTCCTCAGAACACGCCATGATGTCCTCAGAACACGCCATGATGGTGTCCTCAGAACCCGCCATGATGTCCTCAGAACACGGCATGACGTCCTCAGAACACACCATGATGTCCTCAGAACACACCATGATGTCCTCAGAACACACCATGATGATGTCCTCAGAACACACCATGATGTCCTCACAACACACCATGATGTCCTCAGAATACACCATGATGATGTCCTCAGAACACGCCATGATGTCCTCAGAACACGCCATGATGTCCTCAGAACACGCCATGATGTCCTCAGAACACACCATGATGGTGTCCTCAGAACACGCCATGATGTCCTCAGAACACGCCATGATGTCCTCAGAACACACCATGATGTCCTCAGAACACGCCATGATGGTGTCCTCAGAACATGCTGTAGGATGCAGCCTTTAATCTTTATCTTCGGTGTCTGTGTCTGGGGAACTTGATGGGGCTCTCATGGTCAGAATGAGGGCTTTTCCAAGGGCACATGAGTGGGTACCACTGTCCTAGGGATTCAAGCCACAGGAAAAATGAGTGGCTGTGGGTCTCCTGCCACAGAATGCCTTTCCTCTCAGCTTCCTTAGCCTTCAAAGATGGCTTCCGCTTTGATTTTGTAGAGGAGGGGCACCATGCTAGAGGCCCCCTTCTTTGCTTTCAACACCCCCTTCGTGAAAAGGATTTCTCAGTCCCAGATGTTTTACGCCTTGTAGGGCCAGTTGCGGGCTGCGATTTAGCTCAGTTAGTAGAGCGCTGCTCTGCAGTCTCCTAGGTCCCTAGTTCAATTCCCAGCACCGCAAAAATGGGAGAAGGACCTGGCAATCCACTCCCCAGGCAATCCCTAAACAGTCAGTCATTGAAAACCCTATGAGGGTCGTTATGAGTCGGATACTGACTCGACGGCACCCAACAACAACAAGGGCCAGTTGTGCTGAACGCAATCAACAGGAAGGAAGTAAATAAAAGGTTGGCTTCTTTGCTTTACGATGTTCTGAACCCACCACACTCTGAAGGACAAAAAATATCCACACACCACTTTCAAAATACAGCCACGCGTGAAGCCAACGAGAAAGGGAATTGTTCGCATCAAGAGCTGCTCAATAGCACTTGCCCTGGCATTTAGCCTTCCTCTAGGAGATCCACTGGTCACTAATTACTAAAAAGGCAGGGATGGAAGCAAGATCGATCGGCATCTAATTCCCAGGAAGATGACAAAAATGGCTTATCAATAAACGTCCACAAAGCAAGGACAGGAAAACAAACGAAATGCAGATTTGACAAATTAGCCTGGAGATTAATGCGCAGTGGGATCTCTGTGGGCATTTAGCTTTGCCTCTTGCCCAGATGAAATCCTACTGGGAATTATTTCGGCTTTAAGCACTGGTAGTGCGGAATCATGAAAGAAAAGCAACGACGTTGCAGAATTCACAGCCTTTACTTTCAAAGCAGCGCTTTGAAAAATAAATTTGTGTGTTAAACAGTAAGATGAAGTTTAATACCTACTTGTTAGGAACCTTTGAAGAGACAAAATAGGATACTTTGTTCTGGAGTAGACCACTTGCTTGAATTTGACATCACTTTTATCACGTTTCCTTTGAAAGATGTTTCTGACTTAACACTTGACCTCCTTGAGAAGATAAAAGTCCTATATCCTATTGACAAAAATGTGTGTTTGTGTAAATGGTATCCATTCTGTAATCGAAAAAATGCAGCTCGATGGCTTCAAGATTATGTGACTCAAAACAAACTTTGAAAACTCAAGCTTGCTACTCTGCATTTGTAAACTGGTTTATAAGAATATCGTATGGGTATGGTACCTATGTGATGTCATTACAGGATGTTATCTTGTGATTTCTTTGCCTTCAAACTTTCAGAATAAACACAAGCCAGTCTGAATGTACAATCATGCTTTATTTGTTAGGGGCAAGGAAACCAGAGATGGAAATGATATGAACATATTTATATCTTTTTAAAATTTGAATGAAACAAACAGCTATCCTGTCCTAACAAGGAATTTAGGAAGGTATGTTTTTAAAAATACTCAGGTCTGGTTGTTTTTTCCCAGGGATCCTATGGAACAGGGGCTCAAGAAGTTTGAAAGCACCCTATATGATTCTCCAGAGGTGGCAATGTTGAGAATCAGCATGTTAGAACTACGCGTTATATTTGCACTAATGTAGCATTTCTCAAACTTGGATTATCATCATGTGCATTTAATTATACTTTTAAACTCTATCCGAAACCAGCAGTTCTCAAGCTTTGTTGTTGTTGTTAGGCGCCAGGGAGTCAGTGTCCGACTCCTAGCAACCCTGCATACAACAGGAGAAACACTTGTTCGTGCTCCTCTGCTTAAGGATTTTCAATAGCGGAT
The DNA here is from genome assembly GCA_007922755.1 of Pedetes capensis. Taxonomy (NCBI): domain Eukaryota; kingdom Metazoa; phylum Chordata; class Mammalia; order Rodentia; family Pedetidae; genus Pedetes; species Pedetes capensis. Next base: position 74,969 of record VMDO01004645.1, on the reverse strand, counting down.
TGATTTTGGGGAGTGGGTTGCTGGGTCCGTCTCCCAAGCCTACAGCACCTGGTGTTCCCAGGCAGTCTCCCACCCAAGGACTAACCAGGTCTGACCCTGCTTAGCTTCCAAGATCTGACAGACAGGATCAGATGCCATGGTGGTACGCCTGCAGACTCTCAGACCTTAGGTCTCCCCGGAATCACCAGGAGGGCTTGCTGGTCCCACCCAGAGATTCTGATTCAGACCGTGAAGGAGGGAACCTGAGGATTTTCATCTCTGGAGAGTTCCTGGGCAGTGTTGATGAGCTCTCCCAGGGGCTACATGTTGGGAACCACTGTCTGAAATGAAGCTTTGGCAGAACTCCCCGAGCACTCCTTGAAAACACCAGCCAAAGTGAGTCCTCCTTCCGAGAAAACCTGAATTCTGTAGAAGGGGAGTGCATCCCGCACCTGTGGTCATTCACACGCTTCCTTCCTAGGTTTAGGAAATGCTGCAATGGTGAAGTGAAGTCCACAGAGTTAAGTATGGAGTTCCATGCAGTCTGAACTCAAGTATCAAATCAGTAATGTTCAAAGGAGAGGCGAGGCAGGTATGACCTTTCTTTATCTTTTTTCATCAAAGGTGTATATTCAAACAAGAATCCTTGGAAGGTATCAGTATCTGCTAAATCATGACCTTGATGGGCAGGTACTGAGTTTTTCGTGGAAGAAGTATATTTAACACACTCGTCCATTAGATTTTTAAAATAGGTAAAAATATGTAACTACCATGTAAAACCCAGGGTATTTTACTAGATATCATTTTACCCTTATTTTATGACTAATTAAGTATATCATTGTTGTTAGGTGCTGTCGAGTCAGTATCTGACTTATAGCGACCCTATGTACAACAGGTGAAACACTATGGTCAGTGCTTCTCTGCTGTTCATAGGGTTTTCAATGGTGGATTGATTTTTGGGAGTGGGTTGTCAGGTCCTTTTCCCAAGCCTACAGCACGTGGTGATCCCAGGTGGTCTCCCATCCAAGGACTAACCAGTCCCGACCCTGCTTAGCTTCCAAAATCTGACAGGATCAGATGCCACAAGGCTGTGGCTGTAGGCTAATGAAGTATACTGATGTTATTCTTGAGGCTGAAGTAGCTGTTTAAATTAAAAAATAAAAAAGTGAGCCAAATTGTTTTTGGTTGTTGTTGCTAGGTGCTGCTCAGTTTGGTCTGACTCAGTGACCCTATGTACAACAGAATAAAACCCTCCCCAACACTGTGCCATGCCCGGCACTATGTCAGTGCTTCTCTGCCATTCATAGGGTTTTCAATGGCTGATTGTTTCGGGAGAGGGCTGCCAGATCCTTCTCCCATTTTTGTGGTGCTGGTGAGTGAACCCAGCGGGCACAGAGTGGCACTCTACCCAAAATGCAGGTGTCATTGCTATACAACAAAAACTATGTACATGTTAACATGTCGGCAAAATGGCCTTTAATACTACTTAGAATGTGATGGGTAATTAAATGATTTATGTGCATGATTGACAGAAATTTCTGGGAAAGACCCACATATTCCAATTTCTTTCTTGAAATGTGTGGGTATGTTTTCCCTTTTTCTTCTAAAGGTTGTAAGAAGCTTGATGAAATGGCCATAATTCACTGCATAATTTTTATGAGAAAGATTTCAATGAAGACAAAGCAAGTTTTTTCTTTCTTTCCTTTTTTTTTTAAGGGAAGAGGTTTTGCTTTGTAATCAAGACAATATATTCCTTTAAAGTGGTATTTCTTGACATTTATAGTGCTGGTGACAAGGTCATAATTTCCATTGTAATGAGATGCCTTTTAATAATGCATAACCCCTAATGTAGAAAGCAGCTCAGCATCTCCCGAGCTGTGATCCTGGAGAGTATTTCCTGTTAAGTTCTGAGGGACTCTCAGTAGGTCACATTTGGATTTAGCACTTCCACTGGCCCTTCGTCTCTGAGTGTGCCGTAATCCAGCCCTCTTCACAGTGTGTTGGAATAGACCAGAAAGCTCTGAGCCAAGAGTTCTGGATTTTCCTGCTTTTATTTCATGGAATGGTGAACTGTGAATAAAAGCTCTCAGCATGTTCTTAGGGGTTTTTAATGGTTGTAGCTGAGAATGAATAGGAAGTGATAGCATTGGATTTGGATTTGGGAAATGCTCTTGGATTTTTTTTCCAGTTTTTGAATAATGTCACATGCAAAGCCATTGCCGCTGCCGTGAGAGGAAAAAAATTTCATCCACTTATACATATATATATATACACACACACACACACACACATATATATATATATATATATATATATATATATATATGCATATATATGTATATGCCTGCAGCTGTAGCCCTGTGGCATCCGATCCCGTCAGATCTCGGAAGCTAAGCAGGGTTGGGCATGGTTAGTACTTGGATGGGAGACCACCTGGGAACACCAGAAGCTGTAGGCTTGGGAGAAGGACCTAGCAACCCACTCCCAAAAATCAATCTGCCATTGAAAACCCTATGAACAGCAGAGAAGCACTGACAATAGTGTTTCCCCTGTTGTACAGAGGGTCGCTATGAGTCGGATACCGACTCGACGGCACCTAACAACAACAACAACAACATATATGTGTATGTATACATATATGTTTTCAATGGCTGACTGTTTTGGGATTGCCTTGGGAGTGGATTGCCAGGTCCTTCTCCCATTTTTGCGGTGCTGGGAATGGAACTCGGGACCTCAGAGACTGCAGCGCAGCGCTTTACCAACGGAGCTAAATCCCAGCGCCCCCACACATATACATATACCTATATATGTGTATATGCATATGTGTGAATACATGTATCTGCACGTGTGTGTTTGTGTTAGATGAATCAACACAGTGACTGCAACAATGGGTTTAAGCAAAAAAAAATCATGTGCATGGCATAGAATCGGGGAGTGTACTGTTCTGTTGTACATAAGGTTGTTACCAGTTGGACTTGACTTGATGGCACCTAACAATAACAAGGGGCTGGGGGTTTGGCTCAGTTGGAAGAGCTCCACTTGATTCTTCCCGAGGACCCAGCTTCAATACTCAGTACCACAGGTATGGGAGAAAGCACCGAAAAGGTGGCTGCAGCCTCACAGCAACTAGCGACCACCCCAAAGGGGAGCACAGAATTTATGCCTGCGGCCATACCACTGTGGTGTCTGATCCAGTCAGATCTCGGAAGCTAAGCAGGGTGGGGCAAGGTTAGTACTTGGATGGGAGACCAAGAAGCACTGTAGGCTTGGGAGAAGGACCTGGCCATGTTGTTGTTGTTAGGTGCCGTCGAGTCGGTATCCGACCCATAGCGACCCTCATAGGGTTTTCAATGACTGACTGTTTCGGGATTGCCTTGGGAGTGGATTGCCAAGCCCTTCTCCCATTTTTGCGGTGCTGGGAATTGAACTCGGGACCTCAGGGACTGCAGTGCAGTGCTCTACCCACTGAGCCAAATCCCAGGCCATAGCACTCCCCAAAACCAATCAGTGATTGAAAAACCCTATGAATAACAGAGAAACACGGACAATACTGGTTCCCCTGTTGTACATAGGGTCGCTGTGAGTCAGACACGGACTCCATGACACCGAACAGCAACAACAACAGTTTATAGTATTTTCTAACCACTTTATAGAAACTGGTGTGTATTCCTAACGGTTTTATTAAATAATTCTAGTCCATCCCATTGGATGCATTTCGCTCTGTTTTTTCATTATTTAGAATACTCCTAATACAAAGGTGTTAAAAATGTCACTTTTCACTGGGCAGCATGAGTATTGTATGTTGTTAAATATTCTTAAACAACAGGAGTTTAATGTTTTGCTGGTAAGAAAGCAGGTCTTTCACATGGGCTTTGAAAACCCATCGAAGTCTACAGTGGGATTTGGATGGAGATAGCCACTGAGATATTATGAATCTGTCTTAAGCACACATACGAAGTATAAAAGGTGTGAATTGGAAGTGGCCAGCATAAGGAATGGCCACATTTATCATATAACCGAGAACTAAAGTCATTGTAGGGGCTGGGATTTAGCTCAGTTGGTAGAACGCTATGCTGCAGTCTCTGAGGTCCCGAGTTCAATTCCCAGCACCGCAAAAAAGGGAGAAGGACCTGGCAATCCACTCCCAAGGCAATCCCGAAACAGTCAGCCATTGAAAACCCTATGACGGTCGCTATGAGTCGAATACCGACTGGATGGCACCTAACAACAACATCAAAAAGTCATTGTAACTGAGGAATTGATATCATTTGTACAGTGAGTCGCAGACAGGCTTTCGACGACCGTCTCCCCTAGTGATGAGGGCTGCAGGTATTGCTTTAGGATGACCAGAGCCCTACAGCCCGCTCACCGCTCGCACATTCTTGTGTTGGGACGTGCGTGATTGGGGCCCCGTGCGATCTTGATTACGGCCCTGCTCCTCTGTCTCCTGCCTCGGAAAGATTTGAATCAGGCCGAACATTTGGCAGAATTGCTCTGGTGGCTCCCACCTATGGGTGTACCTTCATGTTTGCTGGCTCTGTAACGTGAATCACGAGGGCGACGATGCTGCCGAGTGTCCGCCTCCATCTATCAGAGCCTCAGCCAATTACTGCTGCCGGGTGTCAGCCGCTTCCAGCACCAGGACGCCACACACAAGCTGTATCAGCACAAAGCATCTTGTGCGCGCGCGCATTTCCTCACGGGTTTGTTAAACAGTCCTCGTCCTTCCCATTGGATGCAATTTACCTTGGTTTTTCCTTTTTGAGGATGCTCCTAGCATGCAGCTAGTGACCATCTTGCTTTTTCCTTTCCGTTTTTTCTTTCTTTCTTCTTCTTTTTTTTTTTTTTTCTGGTACTGGGGGTTGAACCCAGGGCCTCTCGCCTGCATGCTCTGCAAGTGCTGGACCACTGAGCTGCACCCCCAGCCCATTTTTTTACTTTTTGAGACAGGGTCTCGCTAAATTTCGCAGACTGCCTCTGGTCTCGAACTTGCGACCCTCCTGCCTCCACCTCCCCAGCTGCTAGGATTACAGGTGTGCACCACCACGCCCGGCTACCATCTTGCTTTTTCAATGGTCCTTCTGTGTTTCTGATGTCACTGGATAGAGACCGAGGCCTGGCCGGTAAGTCTTTGTCTTTCTTATGGACTTGTTTTGTCTGGGAGGCGTCATCCTTTCCTTACCAGAGTTGGAAGGGGAATTTCCCCTGCAGCCAAGCTGTCTTCCTTTTCACTCTGGATGGGGGCGGCTCTGCACAGCCGCCCTGCCCCTTTCTGGTGCCCGGATGGAAACTTGATGGCACACGGCTGCTGACGTTTTTGGTGTTTCCTGCTTCCCAGGGCAACGACTTCTACTTTCTGTTGTGACCAGCATTGTGCAATGTGATTTATATTTAGGGCATTGTTATCACTTGTCTGGAAATAACCTCAAGTTCTTTTAATTAAATTGGTCACTAACATCCAGGAAATAACCAAAGGTCATGATTATCATCGCAATTCTAGAAACACATGTAAGCGAACACAGACCAATTACCTTTCTGAGCTTATTTATGCGCCAGATAATGGTATAAAAGAGAGGAAAAGAGTACTTGCTCTTTACGGTCTGTGGATTGATATTCATTCTCATTGCTGTGGATGTAATGCCTTAAACACTTAAAAAATTGGCAGACAGAACCAAAAGCCCCAAATTGCTAACAAGCCAACGTTTTATGTTGGCTTTAGCTTCTTTACCCTCAGACTCATTAGCTTTATTTAGTCAGCTTCTCTATTTGTTAAATATAATTACATATAAATATCTTACAGGAATATTAAACTTTTCTGGGAGAATTATTCTTGAGACTACTTTGAAAAATGCTATTATACAAATATTTGTTGTTATTATCACCATGGTATAAAGCCCTTATAGAAGGGAAAAATGTAAATATAAATTTAAATATTCCTTCTGGGTGTTCTAAAAAAATATTATTTCGGATTTGCAAAGCAGAAAAAAGAAAGCTCTAACTTTTCCATAGCTGGCCGTTTGAAACTTCCACTTTTAAAATCCATTCTGACGTCTCCTCTAGCCAGGGCAGTGTCTGGACATTCTTCAGCCCATAGCAGAGGCAGTTACCTTTTTCATCCCCAGTCTAAGCAGATCCAACTCGTAAGTCTTCCTAAGTTAATCCACCCGGAACAGATCTCTCTTATGATGCCAACCAGGGAAGGTCAAGTGACTTCACCAAGGGCTGGAGGAGGGAAGATCAACCAGGAAAATCCTCACTCCCTTATCTGGCCCCAAATCTTCATATTTTCTTAGGCTCCTTTGCACAGTTCTGCATGCTTTTGGCATGTACAGTGAGGGGGACTAATTTCTTTGATAACCCAGGGTCACGGGGCCACCTAAACATGGCAGTCATTCACACGCAGCATTTCAACTTTATCACTTCATCTCATGACCATATTGAGGGAGCAGAATGAATACCAACAGGGTTTGCTTCTGTTGTCTCTAATTGTGACACTGTCAAATTGAAGACATGCCAGGGAGTTCTCGTGCATAATGCCAAGTTATCTAGTCCCACGAGCAGCAGAGAACTATTTCTGTGGTCCTTCGTGGCTGATGCGTTCCTGATGCTCAGACCCTGGACTCGGTGGAGACCAGTGCTAGGAATGATAGAACATCCCATTTCTTTTCTTTTCTTTTTTTCCCACAGTACTGGGAATTGAACCCAGGGCCTCATGCTTGCATGCTTTTGCAAGTGCTGTGCCACTGAACTGCACCCTCAGCCCATTTTTTTAGTTTTCTGAGACAAGGTCTCAGTAAATTATGCAGACTGCCTCTGGTCTCCAACTTGCGATCCTCTTGCCTCCGCCTCCCGAGTTGCTGGGATTACAGGTGTGCGCCACCGCGCCTGGCCAGAAGGTCCCATTTCTTACAGACAGATTTTTCCAGCCAGTGTAGTTATTTCAAACCTCCAGAGTATTAATTTCAAACATCTAGCACCGGAAATGCTTTCTGTTGCTGACATGATATTTCCAAATTAGTTAAAAATATTATAGTTATGGGAGTGATTAGCCTTGTATTTTCTTTTTCATACGTCAGCACTAAAAGAGCTGTCAATTGAGTGGAGAATTGACAATTCTGGTTAAGATTAAAAAACAGTGTCCTTGGCTTACTCAGCATTGAAAGGTGGTCTGTGGATAGTATTTGAACGCATCATAATTATTTTCACAAATTTCACCGTAATTATTCTAGTTTATTTCTCTGATAGTCATCTGCAGTGATTTAATATCATATTTTTCATTTTATAGAAGTAAGGAATAAGAGCGAGGCTAAGGTACCAGTAATCCCAGTGTGAATTTCTTGGATGGCAAGACTTGTATGCGAAGCCAATTTCTGCCCTCAGGTCCAAGAATTGCATTTCTTAGTATTAAGTAAAGAACACGAGTTATAGAGAAAGACATCGCTCAGGTCTCCAAGGGATAGTGAAATAATGAAAGAGAAGCGATTGGGCGAATACAGTAATGCAAGGAGAGTAGAGAAGACTTTGCGTTTGTAATGCGACTTTTAAAAATACCTGTCATTTTCTCCCTTTAAAAAACACTCCTTTCAACGTATATTTTATGTCTTTGTGTGACTGCAATTTCAGGAGAGGTGGCGGTGTCAGGGCCTTCTCTGTTCCTGTCCCCCACTGACTGTTCTCGCTCTCGGGCTCTGCTGGAGTCCGTGTCATAGACGTGGAGGAGCAGGTCACAGCCTCCCCCAGGTGATCTTGCATTTCCTCTGCTCTCAGAAACAACGAAAAGATTCATCTAATTGCAGCCATGTGATTACGAGACTGCCCATCTGGCCTGAACTATCCAGTGAATTTTCATTTCTGTACCAGGCAGACTCCCGAGGGGAATTAGCTTCCCAATGAGGCGACACCCCCAGCTCCTGTCGTAGGATTTGAAGAGATGCTGGAGGAAACGTAAGCCTCCTCCCACTGAATTACGGCCTCAGAGATCACTGGCATTAGGTCCAATCGACTAAGTTCCTTTTGAAAAGTCCTTTGCAATTTGTGCTTAAAGTTCGTGTGCCTCTTTTCCGTAAGTCTAAGGAAACCCAGGTGGTTCATTGTCCTGAAGAAAGGCTCCCCTGACTTGGGCGTGCAGTGGCTGAGTGGGAGGGATGTGTTTTCCTGGAGGGAAGAACATAGACTCTCTCCAGGGCTAGTTTTCTTTTCATAAATTATATATTGATTTATATTTGAGTGAAACTTTGGCCCATCTACTAAATGTACATTTCTCAGAGACAAGATGTTAATCTGCATTTAATGCATGTATCATGAGGTTAAATCTGGCATGAAAGGCAATTGAGATCGCCACAGCGCTTTGGTCCAGTGCTTTACGGATGAGAACGGGAGCACAAATCTAATTTTACAAGGAAATTGCAGAAGGAATTGATGTAATAGAATGCACATAATAGAACAAAGTGTTTAAAATTTGCATGCTCAGGTGATAATAAGCACTTAGAAATTATTTTTGGCCACTGGAAAAAGCACGTTTGCTAGAAAATATGAGTGTTTTTTGATAGCCACAAGTCAGGTTATTAACTGTGCCTTTTTTCAATTTGATTTTTACTATTAAGGTGACTTTACTCCAAGTGTGTTTTACTGTGGATCTTCCAAGGGAGTGCATGCATTCGTGAATTTGGATATATGTGAACTATAATACATGGATTTAGCTCAGTTGGTAGAGCACTGCTCTGTAGTCTCTGAGGTCTTGGGTTTGATTCCCAGCACCGCCAAACTGGGAGACGGAGGTGGCAATCCACTCTTGAGGCAATCCCAACACAATCAGCCATTGAAAACCCTATGAGGGTCGCTATGAGTTGGACACCGACCCGATGGCACCTAACAACAACAACAATACATATGAGAGAGAAAGAGAGAGGCAGGGAGAGAGAGATGGGGGGAGAGAGAGAGAGAGAGCGAGGAGAAGCAAGAGAGAGCATGCGCCACACCATTATAAAGTCAAATGCTGCTTAAGTGCCTGTGTTGAGGAAATGGGAGTCCAGTCTCGCTGTGGTTATTCCAAAGAGAAGTTCATATGGGCAGAGAGCTAATGTACAATTTACTCACACGCGTGTGCATGTGCGTGTGTTAGGGTTTGAATTGGAAACATCCCCTGAAGGCTCACGTGTGAAACTTGAGCTTGATTGCCAACTGATGGACTTTCAGCAAGTGATTGGATCTGGATGGTGGGGACCCTGATCTTATCAATGCATTGATGATTAATGGATTCATGGCAAGTCCACTGGTGGACTCATGATTTGATGGCGCTCCTGGAGGAAGAGACCTAGTGAGACGAAGCAGGTCACTGAGAGTGTGTCCAGAAAGGACGTGACTTGGCTTTGGCCAGCCATGAGATGCCTGTCAGGACGCTCTGCCCCATCATGGCCCAGAAACAACGGTGCCACGTGGCCACGGGCGGACCCCTCTGCAGCTGTGAGCCCTTGTGAACCTTCCCTCATTTATAAAGGTATTTGTCTCAGGTATTTTGCCACAGAGACAGAAATCTAACAGTGTCAGTTTGCGTGCATTGGAGCGACATGAAGGCAAATCCACAATTACGTTACAGCGCTGATGAGAAAGAGAGGCCCTGCCTTCCTTGGGATTTCCTTCTGCATTTTAAAATAAATTTTTAAAAAGGGACTAGAGGGGCAGAGAGTGATCTCCAATTTAAAATAATAAACAGGCAGTGGCGTTTTTGATTCCGATTGCCCGAGAGTCTTCCAGACTCAGTTTGAGGGTCGCTGGATCTGGTGCTTCCACGTTGCCCAGCAAGGGGAGGGCGGCGTGGCGCCTGTGTGCGGTCCACTTGCTGTTGGGACGCAGTTCCAGAGATGCAAGAAGCAAGGTGACAGCGGCCCATGAGCCCCGGGCGTGCAGGAGATGCACAGAAAGGAAAGCGTGAGTCACAGCTCTGAGGGCGCAGGGGCACCTGGGGGCCTCTGCGGAGAGACGCATTCTGCCAACTTCTGGTGAAGCAGAAAGCGAGAGTGAGCTCAAGGGCTACCCGCGATCGTTACTCACGTGTCTGCTGCAGCCGCCGCCTGGGCTTGGCTGGACTGCACTGATGGCGATGGTGTTTGCGTATTAGCTTTTAAAATTAGTGGAAGCTCTCAAAGAACATCTCCCGCAGGATGCACCATTGTATTAAAATAGAACTGTTAAATGGGTGACAGCAAAAGGGGGAATGGATTCCTTCCCAAGAGTTTGTGGAATGCTCGACGGTCTCATGTTTCTTGCTCGCTTGTTTTCGTGGTGCTGAGGGTGAACGTTGGTCCTCACTAAGCTAGGCCAGCGCTGTACCCCTAGCCACGCTCCCAGCCCACACCCAATGGTCAGTGCACAAAAACCCACCTCCCCCCAGAAGACATGTTTTAAGGTCATTTGCTCTCCTCACCACCTTCGAAGGTCACGGACATGGTGATCTTTCTAACGACGGTGTTCGTTTCCTCCTTGCTCTCAGCTGATCATAGAAGGACAGCTAGGGTTTGCGCCTTGGCGTCCCTGCAACATTCACGTTGCAAGTGAGTGGCTGGCGTAATAGAATTAGGAGGTGGCACCTTCTGGAGGTGATGCGCTCTTTCCTTCCTGTCGAAGGGACCTGAGTTTGTCCCTTTTGTTCTTCTACATGTGAGGACACTGACTCAGTGCCATCTAGGAGGAACAGTGCTCATGGGACACTGGACGTGCCAATGCCTCCATTGGACACTCGAAGCAGGCAGGATGGACAAAGGTGGGGACTTTTGCTCTGATACTTGGTGACCGTGAAATGTTGAGCTTAAAAGGCAGTGGATAGATGAGTCCTTTAAGCGCTGAGACTAAAATTCTGTGTGTGTTCTTGAGGTCTGGTTGCTGGGAGTCTGAACGCAGAGGGATTGGTAAAAGCTTGTGGCCAAGGCGCGCCATTTGAAAATGCACAGTACCAAGCTGTCCGTTTTCTCTGCTGAAGCTTGCAGGAGTCCAGTGTTTCGGAAACACTGCCAGCTCCTCCTGGGCCTCCTGAGTTGGCTCCTGCGGCCAGGGCCAGCTTCTCGGATATTTGAGGACCCGACCCAGAGTTGCTACTGGAACCTTACATCAATTACCACGTAAGTGAAAAAAAAATCTCAGAAAGGACTTATGACATCCAGTCTCAGAAGGAAGCTAGCACCCGTCATGACTGCCTTTTGGGAGTGAATTTGAGGGGTTGATCAGTCCTCCAGGCTGGTGGGGCCAGTGCGGTCTGTAGGAGTATTGGGAAGTTTGGCACTGTTAAGGCACTGAGGGTTATCTGAAGAGTAAGTTTGATAGAGCAGTCAGCAAGGTAGATGAGGAGAGCACAGATACAGTGTTGCAGGTAAGAAAAGTGGAGGGAGGTGAGTCTGTGGCTAGAACAGGTGCTCAGGGTGGGTGGTGGCCGTGGCCTGTGGTCAGAGACACCAGGGAAGCCTACCCTCTGCTCCCGTCTCCCAGACTTCCCAACAGTTAGACGCTCACTCCATCCAGTTATGGGATCAAGGAAGACAAGTTTGATTCTCGGCTGTCTCAATGACAAATGCCACCCCTCGTCCGATGGGACAGCTATGGAAAGCAGAATCTAACGTGTAGGGAGTGTCAGAGTGAAATGCAGAGAGCAGAGTCCTGCTTATGAGGACAGACCGGGGAGGCCCCAGCCAGCAGCGCAATTGTGCAGACTTGGGAGGCCGTGAGGAATCTCAGTGGTAGAACTGACTTCTCTCCCCCGTCTCTCAAAGGGAGGGGACAGGATGCGCATATGATGGGTAGAATTGGGTCCCCCCAAATCCCTGTGTTGAAGGCCTGTCTCTCAGTGCTCAGAATGTGACCTGATCTGGAAACCGGGTCTTGCAAGACGTCATTAGTTAAGATGAGGTCATACTGAAGTAGAGTGAGACCCCTGTCAAATATGATTGCATTGTCCATGTAAAAGGGGGAATCCGGGACACAAACATGCCCATGTGACCATCACAACACACATTTAGTGAAGCTTCTCTAAGCCAAGGAATGACAAAGATTGCCAGGAAATAAGCAGCAGCTGGGAGACAGGGCTGGACAGATTCTCCCTCCAGCCTCAGGAGGAGGCAGCCATATAGATACCCAGCCTCCAGAGCTGAGAGGGAATATATTTCTGCTCCTTAAATCTCCCAGCTTCGGGCACTTTGTTATAACAAACCTAGGCAAGTATCACACTGTAGATACGATGTATCATTCCAACTTAAGGTTGTGGAATTCTTCCGAAAATGTCTAGGTTCAAATCCTCCTCCTCTTAAGAGCTGTGTCCCTAGTCTGTCACAGGAAGGTGGTGCCTTATGGGACCATGGCAAAGCTGAAATGAGATCATGGAGTTAGAGCACTCTCAGAGTATCTGACAAAAAATGTTTGTAACAAACACTGGGTGTTCTGATTAGGAGTTTTGCTTGTCAATATTGAATGTGTGGTTCTTGAGCTCTAAGATTTGGTTTAGTTTGAGCAAGAGCTATTTGGATTTCACAAGGTTAGACAAGTGGATACAGAAGAGGCCCGTTGGGGTGGCAGATTGTAAAGTGAGGCTTGCTAACCCTTGTTCAATAATGGGAAATCCACCGTGGAGTCGGGGGATGTCCTGGGGATTTGTCCGCCTCTCAGAATCAGCGATGCTTTCTGCAGCTCTTGCCAGAGAAAGTGCACAGCAGTTGTTTTTCTTGTGGCATGAGATTTTCATGGACCGCCTCTTGGTGTTGTCAGAAGGATCCCTGAACAGGGGTCTCCAGGTGTACCTCCGTGCAGTCGGTACACATCTTGGCCAGCGCAAAGCTAAAACCACCATGGCCAAGAAATAAAAGGGTAGGAAAAGATGTCTTACCTGTGGCAGGTAAGAATTACAAGGGAGTTATTTCCAAAGCAATGCCCTCCTGGAACAGAGGAAGCAAGAGGGCTTTCTTCGGGGAGTGGATACATGCGTAGTCATACAGGAAGGCACTTCAGGGCCAGGCGCATTCCTGGGCATGCTCCGTTAAGGAGTCCATTCCTGCATGAACTCAAGAAGGAAAGATGGCAGACACATTTCCGGGCATGTTTAGCTCCAGGTCACGGAGCACATTTTCTAGAGGTTCACATGACTGACAGGAACACTTTGGGGGCACACACAGCTTTCTCCAAAAAGTTTTAGCTGGAAAAACAGAAAGGACACTTTGGAGGTGTGCTGACATAGGAGTTTGCCCTCAATGTGCCTGCTTAGCTTAGCAGCCAACACAGACGCCATGTACAGCAACTTTTGCTGACCTTACCATACTGCCTAGGGGGTGAAATCCAGTCCTGGGCCCATCAGCTAGTGCTGGCTGGCAATAGCCCTTTGCAGCTGAACACTAACATATTCTGTAAGACCAGTGAGATATTGGGAATCCAGGCATGGTGGCGCATGTCTTAATCCCAGCACTTGAGAGGATGAGGGAGGAGGATGGTGAGCTCAAGGCCAGCGTGGACTACATGGTAAGAAATGTCTCAAAACTCTAAGATGAACAACCAAAAAGATATTGGGACTTACACATCAAATATGAGCTCGTTCATATCCATGTGCATCCAGAAAACCATCCTTGCCCTTTTCCATTAATATTCTAAGGATCCTTTTCTTTTCTTGTGAAGAAGAAAAAGGGGGAGGAGGAGAAGAGGAAGGGAGAGGAAGGAAGGAGAAGGAGAAAGTGGCCGGTAGAAGGAGATCTGAATTGTTCTCAGTTTGAAAACAGGAGGTGCAAATGTGTGAGTCTGGGGGAACTCAAGTCGGTTTTCCCTGGGATTTGAAAGAAGCCAAAATAAAAGAGGTTGTTGTCATAATATGCTCTGACTCACCATCAGATAAGCCAGAACTTGCCTCTGGCTTCCAGGCACCGTGCTGAAATGTCCTGCAGGTCAGGAGGGTCTAATAAGAAAACCCGCCAGGAGGGCTGGTCAGTCAACTGTGATTTTGACCAGAGGAGAGAGGAGGGCAAAAGGTTCACGTTCCTCTCGTTATCTGAAATGTTCCTTAAATGTAGGGTAAATAAAGAAGGGCTAGGGACCCCCAAGATGCACCTCCTCCATTACTCTATAAAAGAATCCGGAGACAATAGAGATCTAACTGAGAGAGTGGCAGAAAGGAAAGTCGCACCAATACCTGGTCCTTATGCTGACGATTCACTTCTATTAGTGGCAGCTTAGACTTTGCAGTAACTGGGTTCATTTAAAAATGTCAGCAGGGAGACGTCTGGACTGTGGCTAGCCATCTCTGAGTGCCGTTTATCAGGAAGCTAGCAGAAATCTATGAATAGGAAATGGAAGATGAAAATTTCCCAAAACACCCGTGCGTCTCGCCCTCCGGGCCCACACAGGGAGTTAGGGAAGACCATGGGAGAGGAAGTTTGCCAACGGAGCCTGAAGGAGTACAATTCAGGGAGGCTTTGAAGTGAGGCAAGGTGCTTCTGTGTGTTCTGGAAAACAGCCAGGGGCAGCCAGGCTCTGCTCCGCCCAGTGCAAAGCCTTCAGAGATGCTTCTTGTTTGATGCGCAGAGCTGGGGCAAAAATCCTCAGGACGTCCTTCTCTTTTGGAAATATGGGAAAGGGACAGATTGCAAAGCATCTTTGTTGTACTACGTTTAACGTTCCAGGTTTATTTGTCTAGCAAAATCCTTCAGAGTTTCAAACCCACATGGAAACATGGTAGTTTGTCAAAGTCTCCACCACCTACCTTTTTTTTTTTTTTTTTTTTTTTTGTAATTCAGTGCGTTTTCTTCAGGAAATTGCTTTGCTTAGCTTTTCAAATGTTTTGTGCATGTGCACTCCCCTTAGCTTGAATGGAGCTGTTTTCCCCAAGCCTGAATTTCAGTTTACCCCACCTGAATGGAGCTGTCTTCCCCAAGCCTGAATTTCAGTTTACCTCTGCCTGAGGAGCAACGCCAGCTTCCACTTCAGGCTGAGCCCAGGACCCTTGCACTTGACACCCTTTCTGGAGTATCTGCAGGGCGGGGTGCCACTATGTCAGAGCAGGATCCAAGCCTGGCGGGGCTATGGAGGGGACGGGACACAGAATCCAAGGGAACCCGTCCTCAGCTCTTTGGAACTGGCCCTCTTCCACTTCTCCTCCATTTAGTCCGCCTTCCCTCCTAGAAGGGCCTTACTGAAGGTCACCAGCCAGACTCCTGGGGACAGGACTAGTGGCTCAGCAGGTGCAGTGCACAGGGAGGAAGGAGTGGTGTCCCTGGGCGATTACAAGACGACACGCACCCGAGGCCAGCCTGGGGGCTCCCAGTTGCTGACATGACAACATTCAAGTTGCTCAAAACCCAGGCATGCACAGACATATAGGATGCGCAGAGACCCAGGATAGACGCAAAGAGGCCCCTCTCATCGCGTTGGATTGCTCTTTACTGCAGAGGAAAGAATGTGTAGAAAAACAGGTCCCCAGGCTTTCTCAGTTCTTTAATTATTAGGGTCTGTGAGGGCGCAGAGGCATGTCTGCTCTGACAAGGTTAAATTGATACAGGCCACCACTGGGAAACTTTCCTTAAAGCTTTTTCTTAGCCTTTAAGAAAAAAAAAAAAAAAAAAAGGAGTGGGGACTACATTGTGTTGGCATTTGCCTTTAAGAGAGTTGAGCCTGCACACCCACATGTCAGAGTTAACACGCAGGGGTACATACGGGCTCTCTGTCCGTGTGTGTATTTTGTTAGTATTATCACTGTAAACGTATTATTCTCAAGCAAACCATTGGGGAGTAGCAAGCCAAGCCACTTTCCATAGTGAAAGGAGAAATGGCCGTAAGGATAACCAGGACCACCCTGGAAGAGTTAGAGTTTGGTCACCCTACAACATTGTCGTTAGGTGCCACCGAGTGTCGAGTCAGGTCTGACTCATGTTGTGGTTGTTGTTGTTAGGTGCCGTCGAGTCATGTCTGACTCATAGCGACCTTCATAGGGTTTTCAATGACAGATTGTTTCGGGATTGCCTTGGGAGTGGGGTGCTACATCCTTCTCCCATTTTTGCAGTGCTGGGAATCGAACTCATAGTGACCCTCAGATGGTTTTCAATGGCCGATTGCTTTGAGATTGCTTTAAGAGTGGATTGCCACATCCTTCTCTTGGGTTGCGGTACTGGGGATTGAACCCATGTCCTCAGAGAGTGCAGCGCAGCACTCTACCAACTGAGCTAAACCTCAGCCTCCTTCCAATACTAGTCTGACATTTCCGCTATTGTGCCTGATAGAATCGTTTTCCCCGCTATGTGGACCTGCACTGCCAAATCCTCCCAGCCCTGGGCACCATGCCTCTTCCCTGCTAGAGTCTGCAGGCACGCACCCTCTGTTGTGGTTGGGATATGAAGAGTGCCCCCCAAAGGCTCAGGGTTTGAGAGTTTGCTCCCCAGTTGGTGGTGTCCCTGAGAAGCGACTGGATCATGCGTGTTGAGACTTAATGAATGGATCAATCCACTCATGGATGCCTAATTTCATGGCACTATTGGGCTGTGAGGTAGAGCGCCACTCTGCAGTCTCTGAGGTCCTGAGTTCAATTCCCAGCACTGCAAGAGAAGGACGTGGCAACCCACTCCCGAGGCAATCCCGAAACAGTCAGCCATTGAAAACTCTGTGAGGGTTGCTATGAGTCGGATTCGACTCCATGGCACCTAACAACAACAGCATTGGGTGGTGATGGAAACCAGGAGATGGGGCCTGCTGGAGGCAGAGCTCCCGGGGGGCGGGCCCAGGAAGGGTTGTCCTTATCCCCAGCCCCTGCTGCTGCTGCTGCTGCTGTCTGCTTCCCGGCTACCAGGAGGTGAGGGGCTCCGCACGCCCAGCCCTTCCACCATGATGCTCTGCTGGGAAGCAATGGAGCCGGCCTCGGAGACCTCTGGAACCACCAGTTGAAATGCGTTCTTCCTCCTTTACAGTGATGGCGCTCAGGTGTCCTGTCACAGCAGTGGGAAATGAACAGACACACCCTCCTTCCCGCACAGTCTCTAGTACCCTAAGCCTCTGGCCCAGGCCTCAGACCCAGCCTGGCTTATATCCTATCAGCTCAGGGTTTAAACTGTTTGATCTCACGGGCTGCTGTCCCCATGCCCCTCAATGCCCGCCAGGGCCTCCACATGCCTGGCCAGCCCTGAGCTGGGGCTGCCGAGATTCATTCTATGGAAAGCCTCCCTCGCCCCTGTATTTCCTGCCAGTACCAGCACTCCAGTCTGGACCCCCTGCTTTGTGTCTTCACATCCTCTCATGCTGTCCCTGTGTTACCCGTCACAATTACAACGACCCAGCCATCTGTGTATGCAATGGGCTGGTGAGATGGAATTTAAAAAAACAGTGGGTTTCCTAAACATCTGGGGGTGGGCAGCAGGGTGCCATGAAGTGGATCTTGCTAATTATGGGGACAACGTCACTGGCTTCCTTCTGATGGCCGTGTGGGTGAAGTGGGGGGGAGCTGACTCAGGGAGCCAACTTGTCATTTGTTTTTGCTGTCTTTCCAAGGGCCCTCTTCCCTGGGGACTCCATGATACTGGGGAAAGGGAACAGGCATTTCACGGACACAAGGAAGAAATGGGGACCCTGCCAATAGCCTCTCCTTTCAACGTGAGGGACCCAGGAGGGGACCAGAAGAGCCCACGAGCTCACGGGTGGGAGAGTAGACCAGCAAGGGACATGCGGAGGTGGTATCACTTAAAACACAGTCAGCCACTGGCTATCGGCCTGAAGCTGGGACCACCCAGGTGCCCAGCTGGGTCTTGATTTAGGCTCTGGAGAGTGGTGGCTGGGTGTATGAGTGTGAAATGGGAGAGAGGGTAAGGCTGGGGCGTACTGTGCAGGAAGGGAGACAGCCCTGGGCCTCGTGTCTGACAGCCCACGCACGTGCTCGGGTGTTCAATGGGAGCGTGCGAGCCTTGCTGTGTGTGTGCTACTGGCGAGTGAAGTGGGTCACACGGGACAGATGTGACTGTCGGTCTCAAGGCCCGCCGCCCCACAGGCTGAAAATACTTTCAAGGCAGTGGCATCTCTTCCTTCCTGACACCATGCCAGTCTTCGCCCTGCCTGGAAACAAATGAAGGATACAGCATGTGGGAAATTTAAAATACCCATTCAAATACCAACTTCTCCATCAAACTTCACAAAGAATCTCCCTCTCTCCGTTGAGTTGGGTGAATGTGCAGGAGTTCGGTTTGGCTTTGTATCCATCCGTCACCTGTCTGTCTCCTGTGCATCCATCCATCCATCCGCCCATCCATCCAGCTGTATCTCTGCCTACATCCTTAGCAATTAGTGTGTGGATGTCTAACGCAACAGGAGCTGTGTCTTCAGTGTCCTGACAGAAGTTAGACGCAAGCTTTGCAGCTCCTTCAGTAGAGCATGTGGCAGAATTCTCTCCATCCAGCCTGGCCTTTGTGTGAGACGCCTTGGCAACAGTGTGCCTGATGGAGTGTTGGGACTCTCCACCCTAAATACCTTCTGTGCGAGTCAGCTTTTCGTTACTGCAATAAATGCCCGAAACAATCAACTTACAAAGAGAAAAGGTTGGTTTCGGCCAGGAGCACAGAGCAAGGGGGATTGACGAGGGTCCCACAGTGCCCTTCAGGCACATGTACCCTTTAACCTAAACCCTGACACTGCATCCCATCTCTTAGAGTTTCTACTACAGCCCCAAATCTCCAAGCTGGGGACTAAACGCTTCACACAGGCGCCTTTGGAGAATATTCCAGATCCAAAATACAGCAGCTTCCCTTTAGTTTGGAGAAAAGATTTCTCTCTATAACCAGGAAAAAAAAAAAATCCCTAGTCTCCATTCCCTCCCTGTTGTAGATAATTGCTGTGTTGTTCTGGTATAATAGGAGCCACTAGTGGGTGGGTACAACCCCCTCATGAAGGAAATACTGAACCCCTGGGGCGGGGGAAGAACTGGGCTGAGAAGAGGAACGGGGAGGTGCTAGAGGAGTTGACTGAGTTCACAGCTCTGCGCTGAGTGGGGGCTGATCCGCCCACACTGAGGGCTTCCTAAGTGTTTTTGGCTGACTGGCGTGGCAGTTTGCATCAAACAGGCTTATTTAATAAGAACTGACCTTGATCTTTTTCCAGGACCACAGTGGAAATTTTCACTAGGAGAAAGTCTGTTTAACAAATATACCTCGCACACATTACATCGAATTCACTGTAAGTTCCTTTAACTGAGATGCCATTTTACACAATAAGGTCCATCTGGGAAAAGCCACATTTTCTGAGAGGGAGAGCGAAGTTTTTCTATTTTATTCCCAGGAAAATCTGAATTCACCAAACTCTCTGGTTCTTCTGACCAGAGACGCTAAACTTGATGAAGTTGTTTGGGGGTGAGGGGGACTGCACACTATGAATCAAAAGCAGTTTTGCCTGACTATTTGATTTTCAACATTGTGTTGTTGTTGTTGTTAGGTGCCGTCGAGTCGGTATTCGACTCATAGTGATCCTCATAGGGTTTTCAATGGCTGACTGTTTCAGGATTGCCATGTCCTTCTCCCATTTTTGCGGTGCTGGGAATTGAACTCGGGACCTCAGGAAGCATGGCTTCTGCCCAGGAGACATCCCAGGTTAAATATATATACTCCTAGGCACGAGCGGTTCAGTGAGGTGCTGAAGACTTCCTGTTATTTCTGGGCTCCTGTTTGCGCTGTGTACCTAGGGTTTGGCTCTGTTGGTAGAGTGGCACTCTGTGCTCTCTGAGGACCTGGGTTTGATCCCCAACACTGCAAAAAAACAGGGGAAGGATGTGACAATCCACTCCCAAAGCAATCCTGAAACAGTCAGCCATTGAAAGCCTTATGAATAGCAGAGAAGCACTGACATAGTGCCAGGTATGGCACAGTGTCAGGGAGTATTTCATGCTGTTGTACATAGGGTCACTATGAGTTGGGCCAGACTCTATAGCACCTAACAACAACAAGAAGCTTGGGCTGTGTATTGATAAACAGCATCCTTGTGAGTCTTGGCAATTCCTAGTAATTCTTTTAGACTTCATTTGCTTTCCCAGTGACAGAAAAATATTCATATCCATGTCCAGGCTCACAAATTGGATCCAGAAGTTAACGGAAGCTTGTGGAAAATGCTTCATGGTCATGTCCAAGCCTTCGATTGTGGGAAAGCAGAAACTCCCCTTAGCACATGGAAGGCCACCGTTTTGTGTTGTTTGAGGCAAGAGTTTTGTTCCTGTCCATATCTCTTTGTCCCTGTGAGCGCACATAAAACTTCCCTATAAGTGTGGGGTGTTTCCTTTGGTATATGAACAATAAGATCTTAGGACTCCATCATCTCTGAGCATTGCCCTTAATAAAGCCCAGAGCACTCTTGTTCTAGAGGGAGTGTGCTAGTCCTAATTGATAACCCCAGATCTCTGATGGTTGTCAAATTTGTAGGAGCTGATTACCTAATACAGGAAACCATGTGCCTGCCAACTTACCCTCATGTTGCTGTGTCTCTGTCCAAATGCAGCCACCACTAAGCTGACCAGCAGCCCAGGAGGTGCCAGGTGTGGGCTCCCTAACCAGAACTCACTCCTCAAGGTACCCAACGTGCTTGATCAAGGTTTGGAACATGTGAAGGGGACACATAGCCAGAGAGACCTGGGGGCTGTGCGACTCATAGGGGATACGCAAAGAACCTCAGGCGCTCTAAACCCTGGTCACGTTGCTGTCAGATCACTTCTTCAGAAATATTTCTGTGTCTTCTCTATTGCATATTGACATATGTCAAGCTTTAGTGGTTTAAGGGAAGGTGATGTCTCAGGATTCTATGAGTCGTGGACTGGGGCAGGGGTCAGAGATTAGAGCCCACCATTAACTGCATTCAGCTGGCTGTTGGACTGAGCTGGAGGTCCACACAGGCCTTTCCGCCATGTCTGGCTCCTCGGTGCCCGGTGTCCGCGTGGTCCACACAGACTTCTCACAGCTCGGCGGTTCCAAGGTAGTCAGACCTTGCGTGGTGATTGGCTTCTAAGAAAGACACAGAAGGCCTAAAGGAAGGCTGGAAACAGGGACAATAGCGCTGCTGCCATAGTTCCCTGCTCAGAGCTAGGTAAGAGTCTTGTCAAAATACAAAGGGCGAGTAAACAGTTCCTCACTCTGGATATAAGGATTAGTGTGCACACATAGAGGGCAAGGAATTGTTGGCTGCCATCTTGCTTGAACTCCTGCTGCACTGCATTTGTGAAGCAATAAATCCGACCACAGGTGGCATCTGGAGCCCATCTCTGTTCTTTGCAAACAGACACAGCCTGTCTCACCCACCAATTTCCTTTTCCCCGTGACCATTCACTATTTATTAGAATCCTAATGCATACAATTGGGAGAAGGACCCGGCCATCCACTCCCAAAATCAATCCGCCATTGAAAACCCTATGAATAGCAGAGAAGCATTGACAATACTGTTTCGCCTGTTGTATGCAGGGTCTCATGAGTCGGATACCTACATGATGGCACCTAACAACAACACAGTAATGCATACAAAGTCTACAGCCATGTCACCCTGGCATCCGATCCCAACTAATCTCAGAAGCTAAGCAAGCTCAGCCTAGTTAGTCTTTGGATGGGAGACTGCCTGGGAACGCCAGGTATTGTACGCTTGGGAGAAGGACCTGGCAACCCACTCCCAAAACAACCTGCCATTGAAAACCCGATAAATAACAAAGAAGCACTGACATAGTGCCCAGCATGGCATAGTGTTGGGGAGCGTTTCATTCTGTTGTACACAGGGTCACTGTGAGTCAGACTCGACTCCATGGCACCCAACAACATCAATGGGTACAAGGATTTTTAGGAGGAATCTACAGACGTTATTGGCCAGAAGGAAATGATGCTGTCACGGGTGATACATTGGTACAAAGATTTTTTTTAAAAACAGCATGGTCTAGCTTTTGACATGAGGAATCTCCGAGTAGGGAAGGAATGAATGAAAGATGAGAATAACATGGGAGGCAGTCAAAGAGGCTGCCCAGTGAGAGGTTTCCAAGAGAAGAGCGGAGAAGGGCTTAGTCTGCATGCCTTGAGGGTGTCAGAGGCGGCTCCTTTGGAATCACCATTCAAGAGAATGCATTTCGCAGCAGACTGAGGAGCTGGAACGCACTTCTGAGGGTGATCCATGCGAGTCTCATAGACTCAGCCAGCCCCTTATTGATTCTTTTTTTTTTTTTTTGGTACTGGGGGTTGAACCCAGGGCCTCGCGCTTGCATGCTTTGCAAGTGCTGGACCACTGAGCTGTGCCCCCAGCCCAGTTTTTATTTTACTTTTCAAGACAGGGTCTCGCTAAGTTACGCAGACTACCTCTGGTCTGGAACTTGCGATCCTCCTGCCTCTGCCTCCCGAGCCGCTGGGATTACAGGCGTGCGCCACCTCGCCCGGCTCCCTTCCTGATTCTTGCTCGTGACAGATGGCAGGAGTGCTGTGTACGGCAGGGCACTGCTCCTGGCCATGGGGACATGGTCTGAACAGTGAGGAGCAGGTAAGATCTGGTCTCATCGCAAATGCATTACAAGTGCTGAGAGAGCACTTCGCTCCTGTGTTACAGACTTGGCTAGAGCCACGGACCCTAGGGGCTCCCTCTTCCTTCTCCTCCTCTGTCAGCTTCCCGAAGCACCCCGGGCACTCGGAGGAGGGCGGTGGACACAGCTGGGCCCTGCCCCCCCCCTCCACCCACCTGCCCCTTCACCCCCTGGGCTCACTTGTCACCAGCTACTTGCAGCTGAAATGCATCAAGTCCCTCAGCAGGATCGCTCGCCTGGCTGTATCAGAGAGTGAGGGCTTTGGGGTTTATTTTGCTTTGTTTTGAAGACCTGCTCCCGTCTGGGGACCATATGTAGCCACGCAGCCTCCCCATAAACCACCTGAACGACGAGGCCACCAGTACCATTTTAGTTTATCATAGAGGCGCTCATTTGAATTTAAGACATGGTTTATTCAGCACGTTACGGAGACCGGACCCTCAAGTCTTGGTGAATCGACGACTATCTTTTTCTGTTGTTTATGGGCTCAGGGAAGGCCTTTCAGCTCCTGGGCTTTTCAGCACCTCCCCTTTCCCCCTGAGGCCTTGATCGGGGAGGCAGGATTTGGCTCCTTCCACGCCGTCTATCAATCAGTGTGGCTCCTTGTGCAAACACAGACAGTTTTGTCATTATTCCAAAAATAGGTGCTTTCAGCGGAGGCTGGCAACCCGTTTATCTTGCTCTCTTCTGTCGCTGTTTTTACTTGTAGCAATAACAGGATATGGCCACTATTTTTCAACGCAGTGGTACGGGTCTCTCTCTGAAATAAACAGCTCACCTTTTGGCCTCGTAGTTGACTCACTGGGGAGCATGATTATTTTGTTTATTGCCTGGTAAAATTACTTCCCTGTCACGTTATAGCTTAATTGGGAACACGAAATAATAAATAATTTAAAATAAGGACGATTGCCGTCTACAGGGGGAGGTGAACAGGACACGGTCTCAGACTCCGTCCCTTGGTGTCACTCAAGGGTTCTGGGATCCAGGGCTTTAGCTGGCAGTTGGTGCCACGAATGCCTTTGAAAGTTTGTCAGAGTTGTTCCTGCCCCCAGATTTTCCATAAAAATGGCTCAAACCGTCTTGCGTTTCCACAGGCCGACCGGACATCTCTCACCATCATTTTCCTGAAGAGAAGAAAATGAATCTCTCTGTGCCTGTGCTGCCTGGTCTGTAAGCTGGGGCACTAGGACCCACACATCAGGGCAGCCCAAAGGGCTCACACAGGACAATTTATAGAGAGAGCTTGTCAGGGCCCAGGTGCAGGGGAAGGACTAAGCCTCAGGAATGAAGGAAGCCCAGTGCCTCCTGCATTCTTCAGCAGAACCAGTGCCCCTCCCTGAAGGGACGGGTTTGGCCACCGGAGCCTCACCTCTTTGGAGGGGACGAAGGAGTCTCATTGGGATATGGAGCCCTTTCATTGTCAATCTCCTGATTTGGGCTGATTTGGGGCATCAACTCAGTTGGCCTGGGGTGCACAGATGGTGGGCAAACACTAGTCTGGATGTCGCCGTGACGGCATGCTTGAGCTGTGATTGACAACTGCAGTCAGTCGGCCTCCATAAGGCAGATGACGCGCTGCGGTGGAGGTTTCAGCCTGTCAGTCTGAGGCCCGAGCCAACGCCCAGGGCTCCCGGAGAAGGAGGAATGTTCCCTCAAGACTGCAGCCCGGAAACCCTGCCTCGGTCTTCTGCCTGCTGCCTGGCCTTCAGGATTTGGGCTCAAGATCGAAAATGTCAGTTCTGACCCGAATTGCCAGCTGCTGGCTGCTTACCTGCCAGCTCCTCAATGGCATGAGCCAACTCTTCAGAGCAAACTTCTCTGTCTATGTAAAGGGGCTGGGGTTTGGCTCAGTTGGCAGAGTGGGCTCTCTGAAGCCCCAGC
Source organism: Pedetes capensis (assembly GCA_007922755.1). Classification (NCBI taxonomy): domain Eukaryota; kingdom Metazoa; phylum Chordata; class Mammalia; order Rodentia; family Pedetidae; genus Pedetes; species Pedetes capensis. The sequence continues at coordinate 50,593 of VMDO01004645.1, read as the reverse complement.
ACCACAAAAATGGGAGAAGGACCTGGCAGCCCACTGCCAATACGATGCTGAAACAATCCGCCATTGAAACCCCTATGAATGGCAGAGAAGGACTGACATAGTGCTGGGCATGTCACAGTGTCTGGGTGTGTCTTGTTCTGTTCTACATAGGATCTCTATGAGTTGGACCCGACTCCACGGCACCTAACAATGGTAACAACATCTATATAAAGAGATCCATCCTGTTCATTTTGGGTTTCTGGAGAAACTCAACTAGTATATTACTCTTCTATTGTATTTGAGGGCTGGGATTTAGCTCAGTTAGTAGAGCACTGCTCTGCAGTCTCTGAGGTCCGGAGTTCAATTCCCAGCACCACAAAAACGGGAGAAGGACGTGGCAACCCACTCCCGAGGCAATCCTGAGAAACAATCAGCCATTGAAAACCCTATAAGTGTCCAACTATGAGTTGGACATGACTCGATGGCACCTAACAACAACAATTGTATTTGAAATTATTTTGAACTCCAATGTATTAGTTTATTTCCTCATCTCTGTGACCAGACACCTAACCAAAACAACACAAGGGAGGAAGGATTTATTTTTCTCAGTGTCAGGGGTTTCCATCCATCATGGCAGAGAGCGTCTGGCAGAGCAGAGCCCTTCACTTCACAGAGGCCGGGAAGCAAAGAAGAGATGGGAAGTGGCAAGAGACAGGATACCCCCAAGGACCTACCCCCCATTACAGACTTCCCCCAGCTGAGCCTCTCCATCTAAAGTTTTCAGAACCTCCCAAGATGATGCCACCCTCTGAGGACCAAGTCCACCACACACAAGCCTTTGGGGAGGGACACCTCATATCTAAACCTGAACGTATATTCATGAGTTGCTTTCATAAGAGAAGGTGCTGGGTTTCAGGGTGGAGGCAGATGCCAGGTGCTCCCGATGCTTCTCCACGGGATGGCTGAGCGTGTAGTCATGGGAAATGCCAGGCACAGGGACGCTGCAGGAGTGGGGTGTGTCCCCCTGTGGCTTCCAGTCGGGCCTGTGCTAACCAGACTCTGACTCTAAACGTTGCCTTTGGCTTCCAGACTGTCAGCCATCAAGATTTAAAATGCCTTCTGTGATAATCTGGGGCCGATCATATATCATCAGGAAATCATTAAATTGCTGTGGTGGAATGGATGATACTGTGTACACGAGCTCCTAATCTTTTGAAGTGTGAGGCTGACTTGGGGGTATCCAAGTGACTATTTATAGCCTAGGGGGAGGGCCCAGCTCCTTTAGAAGCTGTGTAATCCTGCCGATTCCCCTATGACACAGTGGAACTAGGAGCTGAAATCGTCACCCATGCACATGGCTTTTGAGTCTCAGCTCCCAGGCAGGGGAGTCGCTTGGCCTGCAGAGTGTCAGGGGCTGCAGTTCACCAGGCGGTGAATACTTCAGTGGGCTCTCCAGGGCTGCAGTCTTGAGGGAACATTCATCCTTCTCTGGGAGCCCTGGGCGTTGGCTCGGGCCTCAGACTGACAGGCTGAAACCTCCACCGCAGCGCGTCATCTGCCTTATGGAGGCCGACTGACTGCAGTTGTCAATCACAGCTCAACCATGCCGTCATGGCGACGTGCCCCTACTAGGCATCGTTCCACTTAAAAACGAGAAAGGTGTGGATAAACAATCTTTCAGAGTCGTTCTCAAGCTCCACTAGGTGAAGAGCCCACTAAAGTATTTGCCACCTTGTAAGCTGTTGCCCCGGACACTCTACAGCCCAAGGGATTCCCCTCCCTGGGAGCTGAGACTCAAAAGCCGTGTGCACGGATGACGGTTTCAGCTCCTAGTTCCACTGTCTCTCCTTGGGCTGAGGAGGAGCTGCAGTGGCTTAACAGGAAATAGGCGGTCAGTTCAAGATGAAGTGGGGAATAGGAGAGAGCCCAGGGCGGGGAACTCGGGAGAATGCTAAGAAGTTGGACATTGCAAGGCAGAGAGTAAGAGGGGAGCTTCATGCAAGAAAAATACAAATGTTATACGTGGAAGGCCGCCTCCCTGCATCATTTGTGATCTTACCTTGATCTGGTGGAGCTTGGGTAGCTGACACCATCATGCCGGGATCTCCTGGCAAGGCGTCTGCCACTGTTCCGTGGCTGAATTGCTCTAGGCAGGTGCTTGCATCATCTTATCAGATCTTTACAAAAGACCTATGAGGTCGCCCTCATTTCCCAGTTTTACAAGGGATGATAAAGAGGGGCAGACTGTTAAGTAGCTTTTCTAGGATCCAAATGTTGGACTGGGGCTGGAGGTAGAAGGCAGCGGTAGAGCATTTGCCTAGCACACATAAGTCCTTAGGTTTGAGCCCCACCACCGCAAAAACGGGCTGGGATGTAGCTCAGTTGGTAGAGTGCAGCACTGCAGTCTCTGAGGTCCCGGGTTCGATTCCCAGCACTGCAAAAATGGGAGAAGGACGTGGCAACCCACTCCCTAGGCAATCCCGAAACAGTCAGCCATTGAAAACCGTATGAGGGTCGCTATGAGTCAGACACGACTCGACGGCACCTAACAACAACAACCGCAAAAACAAAACAAGCAAACAAACCAAAAAGAAAAACAACACTGATCAGCAGCAGCGCTAGGGTTCTGTTCTGGTTTTTCTAACCTATGTTTTGTAAGGTTGGAGAAGTGAATGAATGAATGCATATTTTGACTGGCATCTTTGATCATTCGCAGCAACAATTTATCCCACCTTGCAGAACACATTTCAAAATCACTTTCAGAACTGTGTGCAGGAGGGTGAGGAAGTCCTCGGGCCACAGGGGAGCTTTGGGAACGCGGGTTCTCTGAGGTCACGGAAGCATGTAGAACCAACGCTGTCGTTTTCAGCCTGAAGATTTGGCGGAGGGGCCTGGAGGAGCCAATTCAGGTGCAAAAGTGGTGCGACCAGACACCTCTCAGGGCCACCCACGTGTAACTGCTCAGGACTAAATTCTTCCCCTTGGGAACTGATGGTGAAAATCTGCCCCTTCAGCATCAAGCTGACGTGCTGGGTAGATGAGATAAGTCCCACAAACGTGCACCGTCAGATCTCCTGCTTAGTCATGCATGCCGGTGTTTACGAACAGTCAGTTGAGGAAAGAATTCACGGCCAGAGGGCCTCACTCAGGAGCTGGGGGTGTGGACAGTGGCCAGGGTGCTACAGAAAGAGGGATCTTGCGGTTGGGCCATTGGGACTGAACAAAGCCTCCTTACACACACACACACACACACACACACACACACACACACACATGCGCACGTGCGTGTGCGCACACACACACCCCTGAGACAGCCTTTCTGAGAAACGGAGGAGGGATATTGTCTCTTCGGTCACTGTTAAATCATTCATTTTACCTAGAGCAACACAAGATTGTGAGGAGTGGGTTGAGGGCTGTCTCGGTCTGGGTTTGAGCTACTGTAACAACATCACAGGCTGGATCATTTCTAGTGAGTGGGCGTGGTGGCATACAGTTTTGGAGGCTGAGAGGTCTAATACCAAGGCTCTGGAATTTCATAAGGGCCCTTTAGCTGCAGCATCACATCACAGGAGAGAAAAAGGAGGGGGGGGAGGGGAGGAGAGG
>VMDO01004645.1:0-46911 GCA_007922755.1 Pedetes capensis | reverse complement strand
AATCAACTTATAGAGAAAGGGCCCAGAAGTGGAAGAGAGGAAGAAGAAGAACCAGGGGTCCCTCGCCCCCTTGGAGGTCATGCGCCCCCTTGGAGGTCATGCGCCCCCTTGGAGGTCATGCCTTCAAGGCTCTGAAGACTTGCCGATAGGTTCCACAGCCTCCCAATAGTGACACTCTGCGGAAGAGGGACACCTGGCCCTTTGGGAATATTCCAGATCCAAAGGGCAGCAGCAATTCAGTTTCCCCCATGAACTGGGAGGGGAAGACCTTCAACCCATAGCAGGCAGCTTCCGGTTCAGCCTGAACGCGAGCCTGGATTATTTTATCAGATACAATGTTGAGCCCTACAAAGACGGGCCCCTGGGGAGCAGCTGGGCTCATGGGGCAGGCAGAGCAGAAGCCTGGAAGCCTGGCCACTGCACAGCACTGCCTGGTCTAGAGTAGGGGGATCTGGGGGCTGGGTCCTGGGAGCCTGGGGATTTTCTAAATAGGGAAACATCGTGATCTCAGTTCTGAAGGATTTCGGTCGAAGTAATTCAAGTTTTCAGAGAAAGTTACGGAAGCATCTTTTCTAAATGAACGTGGGTTGCCATGACACAGACATGGCCGACATGCGCCTCATCTCCTGTCCGTTTGCTTTTTTTGTGGCAGGAGGCGGCAGGAGGGAGCCAGGGAAAGGCCGGGGCCATGAGTCTCCCTCAATCCCTGTGGTCCTGGGCAAGCTTCACAGCCCTGAGCCCCCACCTTGTTCTCAGTGACATGACGCGATTGTTTGGGAATGGGATGACCTTTCCACTGAAATGGTGGGGTTCTGCCATAGCTTTTGCTTGCTTTCTCCTCTGTACCCTATTGCAACGGGGAAAAGGAAGAGAAAAAGCACACACACAGAGAGAGAGAGAGCATTGATCAAAGTGTCAGGCACCCTGGACCCATTATTTAATTTAATCCTAATTATAAATGCAGGGCACACACAGTATTATTGTCCCAGTTCACAGGTGTGCGGAGTTCAACGTTTGTCCAGAATCGCACAGTTAGCTAGTAGTTGTCTTAGATCATTTGAACAACTGTTACCGAGTACTGAAGGCCGAGTGGACTGCAGGCAACAGGAATTTCTCTCTCTCAGTTCTGGAGGCTGAAGTCCGGGATCAGGGTGCCGGCACAGTCTGGCTCTGGTGAGGGTCCATCTCCTGGTTCATGCATGGCAGCCTTCTCTCTGGGTCCCCACATACTAGAAGAGGCAAGGAGGGCAAGGGGGTCCTTATTATAAGGGCACTAATCCCACTAAGCCTGCAGTGGTAGCCCTGGGGCATCTGATCCCGTCAGATCTCGGAAGCTAAGCAGGGTCGGGCCTGGTTAGTACCTGGATGGGAGACCGCCTGAGAACACCAGAAGCTGTAGGCTTGGGAGAAGGACCTGGCAACCCCCTCCCAAAAATCAATCTGCCACTGAAAACCCTATGTACAGCACAGAAGCACAGACAATAGTGTTTCCCCTGTTGTACAGAGGGTCGCTATGAGTCGGATACCGACTCAATGGCACTTAATAACAACAACAACAACAATCCCACTAAGAGGGCTGGGATTTAGCTCAGTGGGTAGAGCACTGCGCTGCAGTCTCTGAGGTTCTGAGTTTGATTCCCAGCACCTCAAAATGGGAGAAGGACCTGGCAACCCACTCCCAAGGCAATCCCGAAACAGTCAGCCATTGAAAACCCTATGAGGGTCGTTATGAGTCAGATACCAACTCGATGTCACCTAACAATAACAACAATAACAAAATCCCACTAAGAGGGCTGGGATTTAGCTCAGTTGGTAGAGGGCTGTACTGAAGTCTCTGAGGTCCCGAGTTCAATACCCAGCACTGCAAAAATGCGAGAAGGACTTGGCAATCCACTCCCAAGGCAATCCCGAAAAGGTCAGCCATTGAAAACCCTACGAGGGTCGCTATGAGTTGGACTGACTCAACGGCACCTAACAACAACAACAACAATCCCACTAAATCTGCAGCCGAACCACGGTGGCATCCGATCCCCTCAGATCTTGGAAGCAAAGCAGGGTCGGTCCTGGTTAGTCCTTGGATGGGAGGCCGCCTGGGAAACCAGGTGCTGTAGGCTTGGGAGAAGTGAACGCCCCAGCTGGCTGCCGCCCTCGCTTCTCTCCTTTGTACAGTCCGGAAGTTGCAAGACGTGACACCAAGGGAGCTTCCGAAGGAGACGTAGGGCTGCTCTGGAGCTTTTGTCAAGACGATGCCCAGTGGTGCAGCTCAGTGGTCCAGCACTTGCAGAGCATGCAGATGTGGGGCCCTGGGTTCAACTCCCAGTACCGCAAAAAAAAAAAAAAAAAGACGATGCCCAGTGTTTGTTCCTGCTGAGACCCAGGCTGGCTTGCGGGCATGCACAGGGCCATGAGCTGGAGCTGGAGGTGGGGTCAAGTGTCTGCGTGTGATCGACACAGGAAGCGGCTCCTCCACCTGCCACAGGTACAGGGAGAATCCGAGTTGCCTCCATCTTGCAGAAGCTGTGCTTGGGGCATGGCCCTGGGGATTGGAAGTTGCTATAATCCCCTGAGATCCAAGGACCTGCTCTGTCCCCTGCTGCTATTTGTGACGTGGGATGTCATCCCCAGAACCAGCCTGCATTTCTAACCCCACTGGGAACATAGTTCCCCCTCACATCTTTCTTATTCCATTTGCAGTGGATGTTTGTCTTAAATGAAAGCTTTTGTATATTCTTTAAGTTTTAAAGGTAAAAGTATTCTCTTTCTTGAAAGAAAAACGGTTGTTTTTTTCTCTCCTTAAATTATGTAGATGGAGTTGTGTCTGAACTTGGTTTGTCTCACGTCTACCAAGATGTCATTCCTTGTAGAAGAGCCTGGGATTTTCAAGAATAGTAACATGGCAATTTGTCTTTCAAATACTGCTTTACTGATAGCAGCAATAACAGGAAATGTGTACTATTTTTCAGTGTTATAATCTGATTTGCTCTTTGATATAAACAGCTTTATCCCATCTCATTGTTTATATCAATTTCTACTCCTCTGGAAAGAACAATATTTTTCCCCCTGAAAAGCCATATATTCTTGTCTAAGGACGGCTTAAATAAGTAACAGATGGTCCTTCTTCGCCCCGTCCCCCACCCCCACTCATTCTCAGCATTTGATCCGAGAGTAGAATCAGCATCTTTGGAATGTTGCATGTGCCTGAACTTAGAGGCTTGTTACCAACTTGGCTTCTTTTATTTATGGGATGGTAGTGTTGCTTGGATAGGTTTAGAATATGAGCAATTGAATAAATTTATTTGCACTTGTCAAATGGAATGTGCTTGAACAAATCTCTTTCCTGTAGTTACCCAGGGTAGTCATGGGGAAGATAAACTAGAATGCTCGGAGGGAGGCCCCCAATCCTGGCAAGGAAGAAGAGCTCACTGGGCACCAGGCACTTGCCAAGAAAGTTGTTTGTAATTTACTTCTAAGGTTAGGATTTGTTCTGGGACCGGGAGAATCTTTCTTGTCAAAAGAAAGTTTGGTTTGGTGCAGGGGGAAGACATAATATTTGAAGCCTAGGAGAATCCCTTTGTCATCTTGCTAGCTTGCTGAGTTAGGAAGAGTCACAAGATTCTCTCAACCCTCTTTTCCCTAGTGAATGCAGGTCCTTCACCTCCTACAAAGGGGATTGAGAATGTCATGGGCATTAAGAGTTATGAAGATGCTTTAAAAATCCAAAAGTAGCCCTGGGTGGTGGCTCATGTCTGCAATCCCAGCACCCAGGAGGCTGAGGCAGGAGATTCTAAGTGTGAGGCCAGCCTGGGCTACCTAGCAAGATGCAAGACCCTGTCTCAAAAAATCAAAGCCCACCAAATAAATAAAAACCCAGCCACAACAAAAACAGGAACAAACTCCAAAACAACTAAATGATCACTTTGTAATCTTAAAACCAGGTAACTATGTTGCACAAGGATTGACTTTTGTCTAATACTGCAGTTAGTAGATTAGTTTTGTCAAAGGACATTCTTTCAAGAGGTATCTTTCCTTTCCAATGAAAGTTTCAAGGACAAAAACCCTACAATATGTACAGAGTTGTTATATATCTGTGAACTCTCACCCTGAAGCGGAGATTGGGACAAATTCACTTTTGCCCTTGGGAAAAGGTCTTTTGAGCTCAGTAGATGTTTCAATATATATTGAACAAAAGCATGAATATTGTTGTGGATAAGAAACTCTAAGGGTTTTCTTTTTCTGCAAAAATCTTTAAATTTTGAAGGTGATACAATTTTGTGCTCTCCATTTATCCATTTTTATAATCGTGGAAATTTTCTTTCTTTCTTTAGTAGGTAGAGGGCTGAGGGCTTGATACCTCCTGTGGACTTCTTCTCTTTGTTGGTTTGTTTTTGTGTTCGCTAAATAGCATTTTTATTGTGTGTGTGTATCATTACAAAGTCTATACATGACTATTGTACAAAAGTTGAAAAATACAGATATACAAAAAAATAAGTAAGCATCCCTTTATCTCCATTGGCATTTTAGGGAAAAGTCTCCAAGATAAAGCATATAAAGAAGCAAGTCAAATCACAATAAATGTAGCCACAGTTACGTAAAGCATCTATGTGTACATATGCGTGTGGCTATTTAAGTGTCTGATTAGCATATCTCTGGATATGAATGAATAATAAAAAGATGGGAACAATACATTGAAATGTATAGATTAAGAGTACAGAGCGTGTAGTCTGGAGAAATTCAGAGGAGGGAGGAATCTGTGAAGGCAGGAAAGTTTGGGAGAAGTCTTTTTGTTTGTTTGTTTTTGAGATGTTGTTGTTGTTGTTGTTAGGTGTCATCGAGTCGGTATCGGACTCATAGCGACCCTCATAGGGTTTTCAATGGCTGTTTCGGGATTGCTTTGGGAGTGGATTGCCAGGTCCTTCTCCCATTTTTGCAGTGCTGGGAATTGAACTCAGGTCCTCAGAGACTGCAGCACAGCGCTCTACCAACTGAGCTAAATCCCAGCCCGTTTTTGAGATGAGGTCTCCCTAATTTGCCTTAGGCTGGTCTTGAACTTGCGATCCCCCTGCCTCAACCTCCCAAGAGCTGCAATCAAAAGCGTTGAGAGCAGTTTTATAGAGGAATTGGATTTGAGAGGAGGCTTGAAGGACAAAGTACAGTTTTGATAACAGAGAGGGAAGGGAAGCGTGTTCAGGAGAGGATCAGCATAGGAATGAAGTGTCGTGGGGAGCCGGGTGTTTACGTGCCTTAGAAGCCTGGTCTCTTTACCACTGTGGGAGTGAGAGAGATGTGGGAAAGCTGGGTGGTGCAGGGGCGGAGGAGGGGCATTAAGGCCAGTTTGAGGCCATGGGAGCCAACCACTGAAAGCTTTTAAGCAGGCGAGGGAAATAGAAAATTAAATTTCTTAAAGACAATCAAGTGGTGTTTAAGTTAAGAAGGAACTGGAGTGAGGAAAGACAAGAGGTAGTGGAGTCAATTAGTGGATGCTCCTCCACCCATAAAATGACTGTGCAGTGACCGTTCAGGAGGGTAATGGCACAGAACATGGGATGCGATGGACAGGGGCAGAACCCAATGTAAGAGCCGTAGAGTTTGAAGTCTGAGTGATTGAAACGACCTACAGTTGCTATGGTCAGATGCAAGGGAGATATAAACGGCTGTATATAAGAAACTTGATTATTATATTTTTTTACTGGAAGAGATCTCAGTGTAAGAAGTTGGTGTGTGGATTAAATTGTCAAGATTTTAGACTGTGGGTTCTTGAAAGTGTGATATAAAATGCTGCAACGTGGTATGCTGCTGCAAATTAAGTTTATTGATTTGGTATTGTCAAGAAATATAACACTTCAAAAATAGGCAGACTACTGAGAAAGATCCTCTCTGGCACGAGCGGCTGCGACTGGGGTTTTCTAGCAAGCCAGCAGTGCTACAGCTCATGCCAATGAGGTCGAAAGCCACCCTGCCTTTTGCCAAGCACACTGGATGGAAGCAAGTGTCTACCTGGTGCCCCCTATGGCCCACCTGCGTGTTCTGATGCATATGGCGGCTCTCATTGGCCCAGAGGGGAGACCAGGTGCCCAGCCCCACCCTTTTGTCAGTCGGGTTCCACAGCAGATCAGGAGAGGCTATCATTTGAGGGCTAAGGACAAAAGGGCAGCCCCGGCAGGGTGAGTCAAGAGTGACCACGGAGAGGGGTCTGGAAATGTACTTATGGGCTTCCTGGGGTGCCCCTGACTTTTATAACTCGTGGTCCCCTGTAGTCTCCTGACTAACACAGCTGTCCTTTGATGGCAGGAGGCGTGTTTGAGAATCTGGTGAGAACTGGAGTTTTTCAGTATGTTTATGTTGTTGATGGCTCTTATACTTTTTTAAAAATCATTTATTTAGCTGAGGTAGTGTTGTGATTAAACGTTTTTATTGATTAATGTTAACGACAGATACAAATTGAGCCTATTTAACTGCAAAGTGTAGCTTTAGATCTTCAAAAAACATAAGTTAAAACAATTAAGATCATAGTAAGAACTGATTATTTTACGGTAAGAACTAATACATTTGTTATTGTTATTATCTTTGCCTAACCGTAGTTATTGGCCCTTTAAGAATGATACTTTTAAATCACTTAGTGGCAAGTTGATTTCCTTTCTTTGGGTATCAAAGAGAGAATATTTCTGGCATGGTCAGTGGAAGTAGCCAAAGAATGTTTGAATCTTTAAAAGTGAAATTTGCCTTGCTTTCTTAGTGTTTGGTGTGATTGCTTTCCAAAAAAAGTGTGTAGGATTCTTATTAAGCAGGTCTGTTACTTCATTTACGTGGGATGGCAGCGTTGCTGTAATTGACAATGCCAGGGCCACATGAAGGGCACAGAATGCACAGCGGGGCTGCTTTGAGCCCTGGGCTCTGTGTGCGGCAGCGACCGCCCGGCAGCTGGGTTCTTTGGAAGGCCCAGGACTGGGCAGTTCTCAGGGGGCCTTGGAGATGCTTGGCCCACGCCGTTCCCTTCAGATCTCTGGCTTGGCAGCCCTCTCTCGTCCTCAGTTCCTCTCCTAAAACCAACGCTCGCTCCCTCCCTCTGCAGGTTTATGACCTGTGTTGAGTTAGCTCTCGGTGGGTGGCCTGAGGAAATGCCAGGGTCTTCTGAACTGGGTGGGGAGCACGGCCCGTCCCCACGGATCAGCCACGTGGGTGCTGGAGTTGGCCACACACCCTCTGCAGGCTGAGTTACGGTCATGTGGTAGGAACCTGGACGTGGGAACGAGAGGGGAATCGCGCGCCTGTGGTTGGCCCTCGGTGGCCTGGGAGAGGCAGGCAGAACCCACATCTAAGCGAGGGCCTCAGTAGCCACAGCCCCGGTGGTTTGGGACAGAGTGGAAAAGAGGTCTCTGAATACTGGGTGCCACCCACACCTTCCCCTGGGGCCACCAAGCCCTCACCTTTGAAGGGAAAGATCTCCGGCAGTGGGTGTCACCTAGACCCTGCCTAACGCTCACTCATTTTCTACCCACCTGTTTAGTAGCTGCTGTGGCCATGGACATTTGCAATGTTCCCCGATCCTGATGCCCTAGAATTCAGACAAACAGGTAACATGCAGAAAAGCTTCCTAAGTACAAAATGTTGCCCACACGCGGCACACCAGCCGATATGGCAGAGGAAGGTTTCTTCGCGCCCATGCTCTGACATTTCCTCAGCTCTTAGAAGGACGCTCAGGTTATGCTCTGTGTGTGTGTGTCTCAATCTGCTGGTGGCATCTGTTTATGAAAAAACTTGTGGCATGAGAGGGTTAATATACATCTATTGTAATTACATATTAAACTATTTAAAGGTATACAGGATTAATATCTAGGTTGTAAAGAGATGTCCTTAAAAAATAAACTAAAACTCATCCAGTTAATCCCAGGTTCTAACCCAGAGTTATCACAGCGAATGGGAACGGTCTTCGTATTTGTAATAATTTATCAGCAGGCAGAACCATTATTACATTCAGTAACAGCTTTAGTTTTAAGCTACAAATGACATGTATTCAAACTAATTAGGAAGACAGCTTTTTCTTTCATTCCGATTTCTTCATCGTCAATTACTAATTTTTCATCCTAAGGATCAAAACAATAGCATCATTCATGTGCCTTGTTTTCCGTCCTCTAAATAAACGATTTTCTAATACCATCTTGGACAACTGTAATGCCTTTGCTCTTAGCACTCTTTCCAAATAAACACGGAAAATCTGCTTCCCTGGGTGTTGAGAAGCAACTACGTAATTCCTTAGAATGTTCTCTTTGGCCATGACTGGCCCAGCATCTTACTGTTCATCCTTCCTAAGAAAAACAAGCTTTTCCTCTTGCAAGTGTGGGACTTTAAAAATAACAACATGAAGTGTTTTTATGGGCTAGATGCTCATCGCAAATTATTTTTCCCCCTGAATCCCGCTGTGTCTCCTCTTGAAGAGCAAAAGAGGAGAAGAGAGGCCTGTCGTCCACCCACCCAGGACATGGCCATTTCCCATCCGGCAACACCTCCCAGGAAGATTTCACCCATTCTGCATTGGGCGACCTGGTCATAGCGGCTCTTTGTTAAAAAACAAACTTCCCTTGGGAAAGACACCCCCGCTAGGTCAAAGCAGGAAGAAAAGGCTAACCTCTGTTTCAAATCAGGACTCTGACCCGTGGACTTGAAGTTCTTGCCCTGGGGGGTTTCCTAAAAGAGGTAATGACTGAGCTGCGGGTCCCAGAGCTGTGGAGCGCACAGCTGCAGGGTGGCCATTGGGAGGCCAGACTGTGATCCTCTTGTCACCAAGGAAGCAAATGCATGTACTGAGTGCAAAAGGAAGTTTGTGTAATCCCAGTGGCTCGGGAGGCGGAGGCAGGAGGATCGCAAGTTCGATACCAGAGGCAGTCTGTGTAACTTAATGAGACCCTGTCTCAAAAAGTAAAAAAACAAAACAACAACAACAACAACAAGAAAAAAAACGGGCTGGATTGCAGCTCCGTGGTCCAGCACTTGCAGAGCATGCAGGTGCGAGGCCCTGGGATCCCCCCTCAGTACGGCAAAAAAAAAAAAAAAAAAAAAGAAGAAGTTTGTTGGACGGTGGGCCAGGTCGACTCTACCTGTCCACCTGCCTCTGTTGTCTGAAGAAGGAGGAGATGAAGAAGGAGGAGATTAAGAAGGAGCTTCTCCAATGCACAGCTCACTGAAGACAAGAGAGGGGCAGATGTGCCTACTACGCACCCTTGGGCCTGGGCCATGGGCATCCTCCTGCACACACATAGGCACCGGGGAGTCATAAGTAAACTAAGTTTCACTTCGCACTTCCTATCCTTTGCCATTCCTGAGGCTGTGGAATTTATATCAAACGAAGAAAGCCGGGTATGGTGGCGCACACCTGTAATCCCAGCAGCTTGGGAGGTGGAGGCAGGAGGATCGCAAGTTCAAGACCAGAGGTGGTCTGGGTAATTTAGTGAGACTCTGCCTCAAAAAGTGAAAAAATGGGCTGGGGGTGCAGCTCAGTGGTCCAGCACTTGCAAAGCATGTCGGTGTGAGGCCCTGGGTTCAACCTCCAGTACCGAAAAAACAAACAAACAAACAAACAAAAACAGACAACAACAATAACAAAAATGAAGAAACGGCCTCTATCCAGGAAAAAGTCCCTTGACTGGGCTTTTAGGGGCAGAGTTGCCCATCCTATTTGAGACAGTGCATGAGAGGAACAAGGACCTGTCTGCTAGGGACAAGGTGTTGTTTGATCGGTCTACTGAGATTCAGCTAATGGCCTCATGAGCTGAAGGTGTAAAGGTACCCACTCTTTTACCCATGCTGGAAGCCTAAAACCAAGCCATGGTCAAGTGTGAGTCCCCTACGAAAGCTGGAAACCCTAGGGGACCCATAACATTGAAGCCAGCAATCAAAACTTCAAACAAACCAACACATGCCCATTAAGAATGTATTTTTATATATTGTACCCATCAAACAGTATTGGATCAAATATCCCCAGGCTTACTATGTTGTGCGCCTTGAAAATGAGGAGTTGGTGTGTGGTGAGGATTAAAGGAGATTATACTCTCTGTTGGGCTGGGATTTAGCTCATTTGGTAGAGCGTTGCTCTGCAGTCTCTGAGGTCCTGAGTTCGATTCCCAGCACCACAAAAATGGGAGCAGGAGGAGGCAATCCCAAAACAATCAGCCATTGAAAACCCTATAAGGGTCGCTATGAGTGGGACACGACTCGACACTCTCTGTTATAATGGTATGTTTCTCTTTTACACTAAGAACACGTTATTTTTCTAATGAGAAAAAAAAATTACAGACAAAGATGACAAAGGGAGGCTCATGGAAAAATCTGGATTATCTATAGGTGTATTACTCATTTGGGGTGCATACACACACACAAACACACACACACTTTTTTTTGCAGTACTTGGGGGTTGAACCCAGGACCTTGCACATACTTTGCAAATGCTCTACCACTGGGCTGCACCCCTAGCCCACTTTTATTTTTTATTTTGAGTTGAGGTCTTGCTAAGTTACACAGGCTACTTCTAGCCTTGAACTTGAAACCTTCCCACGGCTGCCTCCTGAGTTGCTGGGGTGACAGATGTGCGCCATCGCCCCCAGCATGGGCTTGATTGATAACTATCCAATTGCAATCTTCATCTTCTTTCTCTGAATTGTTTCTGATCTATCGGAAGAACCGAGTCAATGAGGTTGGGGGAACGTTTGGCTGCTCTCTTCGTTCTTTCTGCTCAGGCTCTGATTCTGCTTAAACTGCCGCTGAGCTTCTCTGCTGATCTGCTGATTATTCCCATAAAGGCAAAGTCACAGACTCGAAGAGGTGGAAATGGTGGTGCTCCGGTCTAGGCTATTATTTTTGGTATTTGATAAAATGCCAGTCAATGGTTGGCACTGCTTGTTGGAGTTCAACCCCACCCCAAGAGTGCTGGTCATTCCACTTGGCCTCTGGGTAACTAGTTCTCCTCCTCCTCCTCCTCCTCCTCCACTGCCGCCTTCTTCTTCCTCTTCTTCTCCTTCTCCTGCTTCTCCTCCTTCTTCTTCTTCTTTCTTCTTCCTCTTCCCCCTCCTCCTCTTCTTCTTCCTCTTCCCCCCCTCCTCTTCCGCTTCCATTTTCTTCTTCTTGCTCTCCTTCTTCTGTTGTTGTTGTTTTTTTTTGTTTTTTGTTTTTTTATTTGTTTTTTGTCTGTTTTGGTTTTAGAGACAGGGTCTTGCTGTGTAGCCCAGGATGGCCTTGAACTCGCTATCCTCCTTCCTCCACCTCCAGGGAGCTGGGATGAAGGCTTGTGCCAGCATGCCCTGCTTCAGAGTAACCTCCCGGAATGAATTTTTTTTTTTTTTTTCAGTAATGGGGTTGAACACAGGGCCTCGCACCTGCACGCTTTGCAAGTGCTGGACCACTGAGCTGCACCCTCAGCCCATTTTTTTTACATTTTGAGACAGGGTCTCGCTAAATTACGCAGACTCTGTCTGGTCTGGAACTTGCGATCCACCCGACCTGCTGGGATGACAGGCGTGCGCGGGCAATCCGGGAATGAATCTTGAGTCCCTTCTTTCTGCCCTGGCTCTTCCTCCAGCAGGTTTTCTTCCCAGCCCAGGGCCCTTCTCATCTCATTTTCCTTAGCACCATTCCTGGAGTCATTTCTTTCATTTATTTATGAAAACATTTTATTTGATTGGCTCGTAAGAATATCATTCAAATTCTTCCCAGTGAAATGCAAATGACTGCTAATAGCTTAAAATGCTACTCCTTTCTGGGGTGTGTGTGCTCAGAGATGAATCAAACCAATCAATTATTTAAAATACTTTTAAAACAAATATATTAATTTCCCTTGGTGAGGATGCTAGGATGGCTGCACCAAGGGCAGAATGTATTTGTGGGCTGAGAAGAGGTGGCAGGAAGGAGGAGAGAACTGCCTGCAAAACTAGCCTTTTAAAATGCTCAAGTCTCGCAATAGCATCTCCACCCGGGCTTTGCACTGGTGACTGTTCTCCTTGTCTGCACTGGTTCCTTTACGTACGCATATATGGCTGACTTGTAGTGATTTATTTTATTTTATTTTTTGGTACTAGGGGTTGAACCCAGGGCCTCGCGCCTGCATGCTTTGCAAGTGCTGGACCACTGAGCTGCACCCTCAGTCCATTTTTTTGACTTTTTGAGACAGAATCTCACTAAGTTACACAGACTGCCTCTGGTCTCAAACTTATGATCCTCCCGCCTCCACCTCCCGAGCCACTGGGATTACAGGTGTTCGCTACCGTGCCAGGCTGCAGTGATGTATTTTTTAAGTTAATATACAGCAAGTAAACATTTCATCCTTGGATCCGTGGATTTTAGCCCATGTGCCATGCATGTGGCCATCACCCTAATCAATATGCAGAACGTTGTTGTTGTTGTTGTTGTTGTTGTTGTTAGGTGCCGCCGAGTCGGTATCCGACTCATAGCGACCCTCATAGGGTTTTCAATGGCTGTTTCGGGATTGCCTTGGGAGTGGATTGCCAGGTCCTTCTCCCATGTTTTGCGGTGGTGGGAATTGAACTCGGGACCTCAGAGACTGCAGTGCAGCATTCTACCAACTGAGCTAAATCCCAGCATATGCAGAATGTTAACCCCCCACAAATTCTCCCTGTGCAAGGTTATGGTCGCACACCCACACCCCGACCCGCCACATCCTGCCGTGTGGTGCTGTCCTTCTGAAAGCTTCATATAATAGAAGGATGCAGGGTCCAGCCATGGAGCCCTGCTGCTTCATGCAGCCTAATGACTCCGCAATGAATCCAGGTTGTAGTCTCTATAGTCTCTTCCTCATGACTGCCCTGTAGCATTCCATCCTGGAAACGTTTCACCGGGGGCTGTGGCCCCCATTTGCTGTCACCCCTGCCCTGAGATTCTGCTCCATGCACCCAGGGTCAGATCTGGGGGATCTTCCTCATTCTCTGAGTATCTCGGGGGACGGTGCTCGATGGCAGTTGGCGGTTCACCCAGCAAGGAAGGTCAAGGCCATCCTGCTCTGGGTCAGGACTCTGCCAAAGACACCAGTGTGGAGGGGCCGGCTCTGGGTGACTGGCTGCTGCAGGGAGGGCCCCCAGTGCTGCCTGAGGCCTGTTGACAGGTCTGTGCACCGCGTAGTTTGTTCAATTCATTTCCTGGGGTCTCGCTGCCTCTACTGACAACACATAGGGAAAAAAATCTATCCTAATTCCTCACAGGGAGAAGGACCCAGCAACCCACTCCCCAAAATCAATCCACCATTGAAAACCTTATAAACAGTAGAGAAGCACTGACAATAGTGTATCACCTGTTGTAGGTAGTGTGGCTATGAGTCTGACATCAACTCGATGGCACCCAACAACAACAACAACAACAACAATAATTACTCACAAGCCTGCAGCTGTACCACTGTGGCATCTGATCCCGTCAGATCTCGGAAGCTAAGCAGGGTTGGGCCTGGTTAGTCCTTGGATGGGAGACCACCTGGGAACACCAGGTGCTCTAGGCTTGGGAGAAGGACCCGGCAACCCACTCCCAAAAATCAATCAGGTATGGAAAACTCTATGAATAGCAGAGAAGCCCTGACAATACTGTTTCATCTGTTGTATGTAGGGTCGCTATGAGTCAGGCACCAACTTGATGGCACCTAACAACAGCACAATTCCTCACAGGGTTAATGTGAAGGTATGTAAACGATCATTTTTCTCAGTTTGTAAGTCTGGTTTTCAATGGAAAAATCGATAAATGTGTTGTGACTTCAATTGACATTAATTACCCTGATTGGAAAACAGTAAATCTACTACAACACATTGGCTTCAAATTTTAAAATCCTGACTGAAACGTGGCGATCGCTGTCCTAATCTCAGGGGACAAAGGGGCCAGACTGACAGATGTGCCCTGCCTATCTGCATGGGTGTCGCTGTCCAGAGGTGGAGACAAATGTGACTCAGTGTACTGAGCAAACGAGGCGTTAGTCTCAGCTGTGGGAGACAGTAAGGACCCTTTTGCGGTGTCCCTGTGGGAAGCCTCCGGGGTGGAGGGGGCTGCAGCATTCATGAACTCAGCGTCCACGGGGGTCCAGGACCCCACGTTGCTAGGGATGCTGAGTACACATGCAGTGAGCGGGGCCTCTGGGAAAATCTGGGGAGCGTTGTGAGAACCCTAGAAATCTTGCTTTTGACCTCGGAAGGGGTCCATGTACTCCCAGAGAGATTCCTTAAACACGAACATTCCCTTAACTTCCGTTTGCCTTCCAGTCATCATCAATACCTATTTGGAAAGCAGAAATACCTGACTTCTGGTCCACCTTGGCTTTCTTCACATCCTATGCATTTCCCAGTGGTTTTGTCTTTCAAGCGTGGGTCCCGGTACAAACTCAGCCGTTTCTTCTGCCTTCTGAACCCTGGTCTCTTTTTCCTCCTGAAGGATTAGAAGGGAAATGTCCATGACCGGGGGAGACAGGATTAAGGAACGTGATGAACGACAGAAGCATTCTATTAAGGAACAGAAATCACTCTTCTAACCCATGAATTAATTTTTGTGAATTAGGTCCAAGGAGCTTAAGTACAATATGGCTAATATTTCATAAGTCATTTCAGCCTTCTCTAATAGTACAAGTCTCCAGTGTGTAATATTTGGGTAATGATTATCATAAAATAGACATCTTTTGAGGGCAATTATGCGTTCTCGATACCTCTTTATGAGGGAGATGGGAGGAGGATGTCATTACATTTGACAGTATATTTATCTCACCTAGTATTCGCGATATTCTGATGGAAATGCGCTTATCTGACTCTATGGGAGTGCATTCCCAGGAGCACAGGACACTGATCACATCAGAGAACCTCCTCAGCCATGGAAAGCAGCACAGCTCAGCCCCTGAGTGTAGGCTGTCGTGAGCTGGCCTAGGGGCTGGTTTTGTGAATGAAAACAAAGCATCCCTGGCCAGGGAGCAGGGGCAACTGAAGATGAGCTGAACAACCTGCATTCAGGAAGTGACAAGTGCATTTCAAGGTAAAGGTTTGGGGTTAGGGTTTGCTTTTCTTTCTATCTATCTATTTATCTATTTTTAATTTTTTTTTTTTGCAGTATTGGGGGTTGAACCCAGGGCCTCACACCTGCATGCTCTGCAAGTGCTGGACCACTGAGCTGCACCCCCAGCCCATTTTTTTTTTCTTTTTGAGACAGGGTCTCGCTAAGTTTTGCAGACTGCCTCTGGTCTCGAACTTGTGATCCTCCTGCCTCCGCTTCCTGAGCCGCTGGGATGACAGGCATGCGCCACCGTGCCCCACAGGGTCTGCTTTTCTAAGGAAGTTGGATTGACTGAGACAGGCCCCCAGGAGAGGCAGTACGCTATGCGCCTACCCTGATGCTTTTGTGCTTATTACAGGATAAATGCTAACCTGGAAGATGTGACTGTCATTTGTATTCCTGTATGGTTTTCAAGTTTTCACAACCTTTTGGAATATTTTATTTAAATCTTCCAATATTTGGATGGGACAAAGAAAGTCTTTTCTTCATTTATGGAGAAAAAGAAATCAAAGCATAAACTACAACCCAGTTATGGTATAATGAAACCAGTGCCTGTAAACTTCAAATCCGGAGTCCACAGTCAGCTGATAAACCCATGTCTGAAGCCTCCCACAGACTCATGGGATTGACTCCCATACTGAGTTCTGGGCTTTGCTGCTCCCCACTCAGCTGTTCATGTCTAAAGCCAAAGTAGTGTGTGTAAAAGCTGTGAGGTCATCTCACGGCTCAGATGTGTTCTGATTTCTGCTGATGAGCTGATTCAGTCAATTATCCGTGTATGAAAAAGTGGGAGTGGAAGATGAAAAATCAGTGAATTCATTTTTAATTTATTATTTTATTTTATTTGTGTAATTCAGGAAAGAAAGCATATAGAATCTGGAAAGCTAAACTTTGATTATCTAGTCTCTCTTAGGAACAACCTTGGGATATAATATGAACCAATGCAGGAGTAGGTTTCTGGGGGAGAGCCTTCTACCCTTTATAAAATGATAGAATACCTAAAGGAAGATAGTCCTTCAACCTTCACTTTTCTTCTTATCTTGCATTTGGACTTGATGGCCAGAGGTACAGCAGCCACCTTGTGATTATGAAGCAACAGTCACTAGAGAAAGGTCTAGAGAGGCAGAGAGATACCAGCCACTGACTTCTGTGTATCAAAATATGTATATGAATCTGGCTGTGGTAGTGCATGTCTGTAAGCCCAGTGCTTGGGAGGTTCAGGTAGGAGGATTGATGGGAATTTGAGTCCACCTTGGGCTACACCGTGAGACCCTATCTCAAAAAAAGAAAGCAATACAAAAGTCTGTTTCTGCGGTTAATTGTTAGGGGTTCTGCTCTTAACTGGTACATGTGTACAGTTACTTCCTAAGCATCTAGCTTTTTGATGACAGTGTTATGATACACCACAATAGCAGGAAGAAACATGTAGCAAATTACTTATTGTTGTTGTTAGGTGCCGTCGAGTCGGTATCCGACTCAGAGCGACCCTCATAGGGTTTTCAATGGCTGACTGTTTGGAGATTGCCTTGGAAGTGGATTGCCATGTCCTTCTCCCATTTTTGTGGTGCTGGGAATCGAACTCGGGACCTCAGAGACTGCAGAGTGGCACTCTACCAACTGAGCTAAATCCCAGCCCCCAGCAAATTACTTAGAGGCTTTTAAAAGATACTTAAACACTGTTCTTCATTCCAAAATATTGTCCAAAATCCACTTCTTTTTCTCTCCTGCTTTAGATTGATTCAGGTCTCTAGTCGTTGACCTGCGAACACTGCTACTAATTGGCGATGATAATTGGGATGTTTGAACCAAAAAGCACAGCTGTGGCCACAGATGAAGGATGGTGGCTTTCTGACCTGAGGCCACCTGGGCTAAATTATCCATTTTCCATTTCTTCTGTATATTAAATCTATACTGGGTGCACTTCTATGCGGTGACCTGAGCTGCCCCTCGCCGCACAGGCCTCCTGAGCCTGGGGTATTACGGAGGCCCTGTGTACAGTAAAGATCTAGAATTATGAGCTGGTGCCTCAGCAGGGGTGTGCAGAACCTCACGTGGCCCCCTCACGAGGTCCCCAAGCCCTACTTCCGAGTTTCCGAGGGTGTTTCCCAGGGGCCTGGTGGGGTTCTTCTGCTCCTTTAAGCGTCACCAACCCTGTCCAAGACCTGCAGAAGCCCACGGCTGACTCGCAGGGGCCGCCTTCCGCTAGCCCTGGCTGACAGCAGGCTCCCCTGCGGACATCTTTGTCACCTGCACCGCAACACCGAGTTTAGACCCAGTAGGGGCCTGTGTGTCACTTAAACACGCCAAAGTATGCAGGTAAGACTTGGAATAATGTTTTTAAATGATGGTTTAAAATGCCTGCCTCTAATCCTATCGTTGGCCCCAGAGCCTCCGTTTCTCCTCTTTCCCAAGTGGCCTTGCTGGTCCCTGCGGTGGGCGTGAGGAGGCGGGGCCTGGCTCTGTGCTGGGGGCGGAGCCTGGGTGCGAAGCCAATCAGGGGGCCGCTGCCCTTACATAGAACGGACAAAGGCCTGGCTTGAGGAGAGCGCCTTGGGAATTGGAGACACTGTTGATGATATGGACTGGGATTTAGCTCAGTTGGTAGAGCGCTGCTCTGCAGTCTTTGAGGTCCTGGGTTCGATTCCCAGCACTGCAAAAACGGGAGAAGGACGTGGCAACCCACTCCTGAGGCAATCCCGAAACAATCAGCCATGGAAAAACCTATGAGGGTCGCTATGAGCCAGGTAAGACTCAACGGCACCTAACAATTGATGACAGGTTCTGTGCAGGAGACGCGGCTTTCTAGGGTGGATGCTCCGCCTTGACTGGCCACGGACCAGCAGCCACACACAGATGACATCCACATGGACTGGGGACACATTTTTGTTTGTTCTCTGCTATCATCAAAATAGTCACTTACTATCATTATTTTCTTGATTCCCTTTGAAGCACTTAATGATTTGAAAGAACAAGTTTCCATTTTAAAGGACTATCCAACCTCAGCAAAATCCTTCCCGTATGAATTACCGTTTGCACCCACTAAATAAAAACATCACCCCTTGAGTTTGTGCTGTTTCACCCACTGTTACGGATTTCAAATCTCTCTCTAAACTTTCCCGTAGAGCGACAGGATGGAAGACTCCAGAACTCTGCCGTCCATGCAGTTACGGTGCTGTCTCTGCTTATTTGAAAGCCACTGTTAGAAAACTAGAGTATTTGGTGCTCCAGGCACTGGGGTCCTGAGCCCTGGCTGAGACCAGCCAAGCCATCCCAGACTTTCAGGATGGTACTCTGGAAGCCGTGTGGCACTGACCCCAGTGTTTGCTGGTAACCACGGGCTTGGCACTCCGTTAGTAAAGGGCAGGTCTCAACATGTGCTGATGTGAAGCTTACATAAATGATTAAAGCTCTGCTGTCACTACCGTCATTGCTCAGGACTTGTGGAACAAAGCTCTCCTCCAGGGAGGACTGTCTCTGTTGCTCACACTGTGGAGCCTTGCTTGTACACAGCAGACGTAAAAAGCAGACTTTTGGTAGCCCTGTGGCATCCGATCCCATTATATCTCTGAAGCTAAGCAGGGTCGGGCCTGGTTAGTCCTTGGATGGGAGACCGCCTGGGAACTCCAGGTGCTGTAGGCTTGGGAGACGGACCTGGCAACCCACTCCCAAAAATCAATCAGCCATTGAAAACCCTATGAACAGCAGAGAGGCACTGACAATAGTATTTTACCTGTTGTATGTGGGGTTGCTATGAGTCGGATACCAACTTGACAGCACCTAACAACAACAACATTACTGTTTTCACATTGGCTCTGGTCAGTGCACTGCCTTCTTCTGTCCTTGGCCAGACAGCTGCACCTTGCTGCCCTCAGCTGGATCCTACTGCCTGCCCCAGGATGGGCAGCAGCTGGGCTTCCTGAGGGAGGGAATCAGCTGTGTCCTTCTGGAGCCTAGGGTGTGACCTGGGGTCTTCATTACTGGGGCTACGCTGCCTGCATGGACTCTGTGGGTCCCTGTTTTCCACACACAACTCCGGGCCCTGCACAGGACCCCTGGCCCCCCACCCGTGGCTTCTGTGGAGTTGTGGGTAGCAGTGGGAGCCTGGACATTTGTGAGGGAGGAAGAGGAGGAGGTGCAGGCAGCCTCCTGCCCTTCCCCATCCCTTCTCCACTGTGCCAGCTCTTGCCACATTCCACTGACTTGTCCCCTGCCCTGGTCCCATTTTTCTGATTTCCAGCTGTGCTGCCCATGGCCCTGTTTGCATTGCTGCTGCTGTTGCTTTTCAAAAATATTTTTTGCAGACCTGAGGGTTGAGCCTTTGGGGAGGTGCTCTGCCACCGAGCTGCACCCCAGTCCCTTTTTGCTTTCATCTTTTATTTGGAGACAGTCTCGATATGTCATGCACGCTGCCTCTGGCCTCTAACTCTCAATTCTCCTGCCTCCACCTCCAGAGTGGCAGAGGTGGCCAGGATCGCAGGCCTGCACCACTGCGCCCCTCCCTGTCTGGAGTTCCAAGGGGTCTCTCGCTTTCAAGCTGCTTCCGTGGGTCCCTGGTCTTTGAGCCCTGGGTTTGTGCCCTCCCTGCCTCACACAAGGGGCTGATCACTTTGTTGCTTCAGTGGCTTCCTTTGCAACACATACAAACCCTGATTTTATTCAAAGACACTGGCTGGAATATCCCCATTTCTACATCTTTGTGAATCTCGTCATGACGTCAGAATCCTGGAGGAGTTCAGCTCTTCTCTGATGTCACAGTAAATCCCCTCTGGGAGCTTATCACACATCCCACCATAGGGCTTGTGCTTGGGTGACCCCCTCTGAAATCGCCGCCTTTCTGCGGGGTTTCTTCCTAGACAACTCCCTACAGTTCACACGGTCCATCCTCACTCTTCAAAACCCAAGGCCCCCTTTGTCCTCCCGGAAGGCCTCAGGGATGACACACTCCACCCCTCCCGGGACCTTGCCCTCCATCTGAATTCCCCTGCTGGGTCTGGGTGGAGCAGGAGGCCTGCTGGGCTCCAAGGTCTACAACCCAAGCCCAGCCTCTGTCTTCGCAGAGCTGCCTTGCTGCCCAGAGCTGCCAGCCCAGACGGGGATTAACAGGAATAATAAACAAGGAGAGGGTTGAGGAGACAAGACACCCCAGAAACTATTAGTCATGGTTCCTCTCTCTTCTTCCACATAAACATGGCTTTGTGTGGAGTGGCAATCCTTGCCTTTCTTTGCAGCCTTTCCCATGGGAGCGAGCCTCGGACTGGGTCACCCAGCTCCCTGGGCTGGGCACGGCATTGCCCTACCAGGGCTGTGGCCCCAGGTCAGCTCCCCAGCTATGCGAGTTGCACCCTCGACCTTAGCACCCGTGGATGTGAAAACTCCTTCTTTCTGGTCTCCGTATTTTTCTTTCCAGACATTTAGTCTGCCTTGACCCGTGTCCAGAGCCATCTGTCCTCTGAACGCTGCATGAGTTTGCTTGTGCTGCTACACAAAATACCCCACGGTGGGTGGCCTGAAAAGTAGAATTGGGTCTTCTCCCGGTTCGGAAGGCTGGAAGGCCCAGACCTCTGTGCGGCCAGGTGGGGACCTCCTGAGTCTGGCCTCACGCCTTGGCTCGCAGACAACGGCCCCCTGCTGTGTCCTCCATTGTCCCTCCTCTCTGCCGGTGAGTCCTTGGTGTCTTTTGGAAGGCCACCAGTCCTCCTGGGTTAGGCCCCCACCCCAAAGGTCTCATTTTGGCTTAATTACCTCCTTAAAGTCTGCAGCCACAGCACCTTGGTGTCCGACCCCTTCAGATCTCAGAAGCTAAGCAGGGTTGGCTCGGTTAATCCTTGGATGGGAGATGACCTGGGAATCCGGGGTGGTCTAGGCTACGGAGAAGGACCTGATAGCCAACAAGCAGCCATTGAAAACCCTAGGAATAGCAGAGAAGCACTGACATAGTGCTGGGCATGGCACAGGGTCGGGGAGGGCTTTGTTCTGTTGTACCTAAGGTCGCCATGAGTCAGACCTGACTCAATAGCACCTAAAAACAACATCAACAACAACAACAACAACAACAACGACAACAACAACAACAAACCTCCTTAAAGGACCCACATCTGAAATCACATGAGAGGACTGGGGATTGCCATATGATTTGTGGGGGGCACCCTTCAGTCCCTAACAGAAGCCTGGCTGGAGGTCTGCTGTCAGGCTAGGTCGGATCTGTTTCCGGAATGGCTCCACCCCAGGTGACCCCGTGGTGTGGTTTCCCCTCCCTGTGTTCAGAGAGCTCCAGATGGCCCTGCAGGGGCCTCCGTGTCCTCCGGGTGCTGCAGTCAGGCCAGGCTGACTCAGCTGCAGAGGACGCTGAAGGCAGCCCGAGCCCCCAGTCCTGGCAGGCCAGGTGGGCTGCGGGGACGTGGCACTTGTGCCCTCTGTCCAGGCCCTGCCCGCTCTTATCTCCCTGTGAACCTGCGAAGGACAAAAGTGGGCACCTCGGGTCTTGGAGAAAGGCAGGAGTGAATGTCGGGGTTGACAGAGACGCCTGTCACCACGTCCCCTGGGAGGAGGGCGGTCGCAGCGTCATCCGGACATGGAGCCGCAGCCTTGTGTCGGTAAGGAACATTCTGTATTCAGTGTTTGGCACGAAACTTTCATGAAGAGGTTGTTTTTCTTATTCCTTAAAACAACCTGTGAGGAGGAGCCGTGGGCCCTATATTTGGGGGAGCACGGTGTCCCAGGAAGAGGAGTGGATGGTGTGCAGGGGAGCGAGTGCCTGGTGTCTCAAGGCGGCTGCGGTCACTTTGCAAAGGGAGCTCAGGCTCAGAGAAGGATCCAGAGGACGGTGTGACTTCCGGGGATGAGAAACTGTGGGGAGCTGGGGGCAGTGAGCAGGTGGCCTGTGAGTTCTCTGGGTGGGGAATGAAATCTCGAGTTTGCCTTCCGAGTTGTCTCTCCCTGCCTACTGTCCGTTACACCACACCATCTTTGAGGGTGCCTCTAGTGCCGGGGTGAGCCTTGTGGACCACACTGGGCTGTGCCCAGCCACCACGCAGTGGACCAAGCCTGGGAGCAACTCCCTGCTGATTCCAGCTGAGGATGAAGGAGTGAAAGGGAAACACAGCATACCATCAGTTTCCCAAATAAATCAGAACGGTGGCCCTGGACGGGGTCACTTGCTCCCTGCCCCCAGGTGTGTGCGTTCAGTGTTTGCTGCAGAGTGGGGTGTGGACCGGAACCTCTGTATTTGCTACCAGTAGAGGGGAGGGTCTGGGTCTTCAGGTGGCAGATCTTGGTAGTATCAATAAAAATAACAGATTCAGCTTCTGGGGGATGAAGGTCGGTGTTCCTTCCAGCAAAATCTTTTGGCTGAAATGCACGAATTATCTGTTGATAGGTTTCCTCTATTCATAGTGTCTTAGGCTGTTTTTGCTGCTGTAACAGAACACCTCAGGCTGAGTAATAGATAATGACCAGAAATTTACTTCTCATGGTCTTTTTTTTTTTTTCCTGGGGTACTGGGGGTTGAACCCAGGGCCTTGCGCTTGCATGCTCTACAAGTGCTGGACCACTGAGTTGCACCCTCAGCCCATTTTTTTTTTTTTTTACTTTTTGAGACAGGGTCTCGCTAAGTTACACAGACTGCTTCTGGTCTCGAACTTGTGATCCTCCTGCCTCCGCCTCCGGAGATGCTGGGATTACAGGCGTGCACTACCGCGCCCGGCACACTTCTTATGGTTTCTAAGGCTGGGGGATTCCGGGTCAAGGGCTGGCATCTTGGGAAGAGGGCGGGAGGCTTCTTTTTCATCACTTCACAGTGGAAAGTGGGAGGGAGGAGAGAAGAGAGAGAGAGAGAGAGAGAGAGAGACAGACAGACAGACAGACAGACAGACAGACAGACAGACAGACACAGGGAGCAGAGGCAGAGACAGCTGGACGTCCCCTTTCGTAATCAGCTTGTTCACCTGGTAGGAGTGTTAATCCGTTCACCCCGCTCTCACTGTGTGACCCCCTCTCACTCGGCACCACAGTTGCTGGGAGGATGGGGTTTCCAGCACAAGTCACCTCCAGACCTGAACACACCTGTAGACCCTCAACAACATGCAGATCTTCCCGTCTCCTGTCTCCTGGCTCAGTCTCTGCGGTCCTTTCCCAGGGCTGCACCTGCTGCCTCAGTCTGTCCTAGCGTATTACGGTTCTTTATGGTGGTGGCTGCTCTCCATTCAGTTACTGGCACGTTTTGTTTTAAAAGGACAATTTCCCTTAGTTGCGGAATGAACAGTTCTAGCAGCAAATTAAGGTCCAAATAATTTCATTACAATAAAGCAGATAATATGGTCTCTGCCAGGGGTTTTTCAAAAAAGCATTTTGGCATCGGCCTTTTGTTTCTTGAGAAGATAATTGTACTCGGCACTTCAATGTGCAAAATGGAAAACAGGAGCTTCCCTGAGCACATTTGCTCCTTCTTTGCCAACCCGAGATGGTGGCAGCTAGGGGCACATGGACAAGGACACAGCCCCAAGACCCTCTGCCCACCCCGAGCTTCATGTACCAGCCATGAATTTCCTGCTCCAAGCTGCTTATTAATGTTCTAGCCATGGATTGGACAGAGCGGGACGTACTGATTAAGGGTAACAAGAGGTCAGTCTGGGAGAGATGGATAATAATCCATCACTGAAGAGGATGATGGGGTTAAGAGCATTCTTGGTAAGGTTGTGTCTACAAAGTAATAAACTGTCAAAGTGGAGCTGATTTAGTAGGGGCAAGTGGAAAGAATCTCATTTTGCTGGGGTTAGACTGGTAAAGAGAAGTAGGACATTCCAACGTTTTCTCTTTTGTAGATTATAAGAATAAAAACGTTTTGAGGTCGCATTATTTATTTCCCCATTACTAATAATTATTTGTGAAGGAAAAGAATTAATCGCCAGTATGCACAGTAGATACTAAAAACACTCAGTTATTAAAGGCATGTTTGTGGACAGACGCTCATCACTGGCTTCAATGACATTTCATATCATTAGTACCCATTCTTTAAAAATTAGTAGGCTCATTTTTACAACAGTTCTGCATTTAATTTACAGGAAAATTGAGTACCAAGTACAGAATTGTTGAGTACTCTTCACTCCCACCTCTCGCCTTCCCTTCGTATTAACATCTTACGTTAGTATAGTAGGCTAGGGTAAGCTCAATTGGTAGAGTGCTGCTCTGTAGCTCCCAGGGCACGGGGTTCAATCCGCAGCACTGCAAAAATGGGAGAAGGATATGGCGGTCCACTCCCGAAACAATCAGCCATTGAAAACGCTATGAGGATCGCTGTGAGTGGGACACGAAGCTGCCACCACGGCACCTAACAACAAGAACAAGCCTCAGTGTAGCACCGGTGCGATGGTTGATGAGCCAATGCCGACACATGAGGATTCCATAGTCTACATCAGTGTTGATTCTGGTTTGTGCCTCCTATGGGTTTGGTAAATGGGCAACATCATGCATACACCCGTTACTGTATCACACAGCAGCTGTCCCCCACCTCTTGGGCACTAGGAGTGAGTTTCTTGGGGACACCGATTTGAGAGGAGCTCAGGATGTAACACCAGTGACAGGGAGGGGAGCAGACAGCAGCTGTAAACACAGATGGAGCTTTGCTCACTCACCTGCCGCTCCCCTCCTACTCTGCAGCCTGCCTCCTAACAGTCCTGAGGGTTGGGGACCCAGTGAGTCACACAGGACAGTTTCATTGCCTTAAAAACCCCCAATTCTTCACCTATTCATCTTTCATTCCATCATCCTGTGCCCTGGGAAACTGATTTTTAAAATTGCCTCCATAGCATTATTACCTTTTCTAGAGTGTCCTGGAGTTGGAATCAAAAGCCGTGTGGTCTTTTCCGATGAAAGGTCCTCAGTGTCTTTACGTCCCTTGAGAGCTCATTTCTGTCTGTTACTAAATACTATTCTGTTGTGGGCACATCCTGCAGCTTGGTTATCTGGTCATCTACTGCAGGGCACCTGGGTTGCTTCCACAGTAATCATGGTTAAGCTGCTGTAAACATATGTGCTAAGTTTTGGTGAGGATATTAAGTTTTTGACTCATTTGGCTAAATACCAGGGACCCCAAAAGCTAGACTGTACGATAAGAATATGTTTAATTTTGTAAGAAAGTGCTAAACGTATTCTAAAATGGTCCTTAACTTTAATTTCTTACTAGTTAGGTGCTTGCAACATAATTAATCATCTATTATTTTCTTTACCTATATCCTGCTTTTTAAAAAAAAATATATTTTTAAATATACATATTTAAATATATATGTTTAAATATATATATTTAATTTTAAAATATGAAGTAAATTAAGATGGAAAACTTCAAATATAAAAGCTAAAATTTTTCTTATATTAACTTCTTTATTTTTAAGGTAAACTTACATTTAATTCAAAAGTTTATTTTTTAAGCTCCTGTTTTCAAAGGTGTTTTCTAGGATGCTGGTCAGCACTTTCCACTTGTAGTTTTTTTTTTTCCCTCATTTTACAGAAGTAGTTAAGGAAAAAGTAGGACAATAAAGTTTTCTGGTTCTTTGTGTTTCACGTGATGGTCTAAACGAAGCCCGCTGTGTTACCATTTGGCAGCTGAAGCTGTGTCCAGACTCCAGGGCTCCAGTTTCGCTTTCTGGTACTTTATCAATTAAATTCCCTCACTTTCCGAAAAGGAAGCTATCAAAGGTATGTGTATATTCCGCTGGACGCCCGATTCCAGATCAGAGCGAAGTGCCATTTCAGCCTGATAAAGTCTTATCGGCAGAGAAAAACAGAGCAAGCAGGAAATTTGAATGATGAGATTAGCTGCACTTCTGAGCCCCTTCCTACAGACTCGGCCTTTGAAAACTGTTTCGGCCATGGGATGGCCCCTCCTTGATCAGTGGAAGCGATTTCTCCTCTGTTCTCCGGGGGTCTGCATGCTCTGGGTGGCCAGGTTCCCCCAGCCTCCGCCACTGATGGAGGACTTCCCTGCGCCTGCTGCGCTTCCTGGTGACATGTTAACTTTTGGAACCTTTCAGAGATGAGACATTGATTTTTTTTTTTTCTTTGCTAGAGACAGTTAAATATCAAGGGGAAAAATGAGAGATCTGAGCCAGGCGCAGTGGCACACACCTGTAATCCCAGCAGCTTGGGAGGTGGAGGCAGGAGGATCGCAAGTTTGAGACCAGAGGCAGTCTGCGTAATTTAGTGAGATCCTGTCTCAAAAAAGTAAAAAAAAAAAAAAAACTGGGCTGGGGGTGCAGCTCAGTGGTCCAGCACTTGCAGAGCATGCAAGTGAGAGGTCCTGGGTTCAACCCCCAGTACCAAAAAAAAAAAAAAAAAAAAAAAAAAGAGAGATCTAATTTTTTCAAGGACCGTTCAGGCCTGATGGTGATAATGTCAGAAGAACATCCAGCTATTTTTTTCAGTTGGGGAGAAAAGAATGAAGAATACATGAGGTTTGTATCATCAGGTCTCAGTAAGCTAAATTAGTGAAAGGACAGAAAAAACACAACAGTAGACCGCAGGACCGGGACTTTTAAAGAACTTGAGGCCAAAAGCTGCGAGATCCAGTGGAGCCTGAAAATCCCTTCCTGAGTTACAGTGACATTTGGAAACCGCAGCTGGAAAACCTCCTCTTATCTAGTGCCGAGTCTTCGTTTTAAAGGGAGAAACCTGTGTTGCCCATCAGTGGACTGGAAATGAAGGCGGCAGAGAGGTCCTTGGGGGAGGCACCAGGGACGAGGTCTCGATGGGTGGCGGCAGGGCCATCTCTCCACCTGCTCATTTTCTCTGACCTGTAACCCGTGCTCTGTGTCCCTCAGTGTGACCAACACCCGATTCCTGGGTGTCCTCCTCATTCTGTGTAACAACCTAGGCTGGGCTGCTGAAAAGTGCACTATGAAACATTGTATTTTCAAGCGAATTTTGAAGCATTTTCAAGCATTTTGAAGCAAAATTGCACACCTGTGTCCCAAGAAAGCTGAGAAGGAAGCCCCTAGGGCCCCTGCACAGCGACTGCTGTTGGGGGGGTCTCCCAGTCCTGGGGGGGGGAGGTGAATGCACCCTCATCTTTGATGTCCAGGGCAGACCTCTTCCGCGAGGAGCCCCCTTTTATGTGCTTTGCAGGCAGCCAGGGTGGGGTCAGGGGTGCTGGGGTGCTCTGTGATCCTGGCCCACACATCCTGCCCATGCACATGTCACACAAAGGCAGAGCAGTGTAGACCCCACCCCTTTGACAAAGACGTTGCCACCGCGCTCCAGGTATTGCCTGAGAGCTTATTTCCATATGCCGAGAGCGCGCAGCTTCCTCCTGCCTACTGAACTGTCCTCTGAGGTATTTTTGGAAATATATATTCTAGGGTAGACAGAGGATGAGGTTAGGAAATCTTACAGCAGCATCCGAACAGCCTTTACCTCTTGAGAAGTGTTAATTAAAAGATCCCCTGTTTGCTTATTTTAATTGCCAAGGAACGCTTTTCCCCCGACAAAAAAAATGTACTTTCAACAAGCTGGTTTTGTGCATCACCTGAGGGGCTCTTGGAGGAGGTGTCCGGTGTCCGGGAAGACACCAATGCACCAGCTTCGGGTGTGGAGGTTCAGCGTCCCCCCAACACCTTGCTGCCCAGGGACAGTGTCAGCTTCTCCCTGTCCTTCCAAAAGCGCCCAGGGAAGCTGAGCGGAGATGCACGTGGTTGTCAGAGAAAGCAATGTTGGTGTCATCACCTCCTTTGTAAAGAGTCTGAAGAGGGGCACAGATTCCCAGCGCCACCAGAAAGGCCTTACCACACAGGCTCTGCTGCCATGACCTGAGCGCCCAGGGGCGATGGCGTCGCTTGCTTGGCTTGGGAGGCAGCAAAGGGAAGAGCAGGGCCCGGGGTGCACCTGGGTTTCCCGCAGCCCTGGGGCTTCGCAATCAGTGGCGGATCCCAATCAGTGGCAGATCGGGAAAGCCCAGCGCAGCCCCAGCCCGCAGCAGCCCCTCCTCCCCGGTGGCTTCCTTGGATCTGAGTCACTTCCCAGGCCAGGCGCTGACTCAGGCTGCGGGCGGTGGGAACCGGCCTTAGTGGCTCCGCCACCCTTTTCCAGGTGGAGCCGAGCCCCACGGGAGCCCTCGGTCCCTCCCCGCGTCGCCCCAGCCCCTCCTGCTGGGACCTTCGCCAACATCTCCAGCCC
Organism: Pedetes capensis; assembly: GCA_007922755.1. Taxonomy (NCBI): domain Eukaryota; kingdom Metazoa; phylum Chordata; class Mammalia; order Rodentia; family Pedetidae; genus Pedetes; species Pedetes capensis. The sequence goes on along the minus strand of VMDO01004645.1, from coordinate 18,738 downwards.
CCATGAGCCGGGGCCCTGGACCTTGGCAGCGGGACCAGGGCTGCGGGAAGCTGAGCGCGGCTGTTTTGACAACTGTCGCGTGTTTTTCTGCCCAGTGTCTGCGCGCAGGTGAGGCCGCGCCGGTATCTCGGCGGCCACTCGCTCCCAGGCTCTGCGGGGAGCGCCGGCCAGCCCTGCAAACGCGCCCAGCCAAGCTGTGAAAACAAACCCGCAGATTAGCTGGACAGGCTCGCGGCTCGGGTGTTCACCGTCCTCGCCACCCTCCTCCCCCAGTCCTTTGCCATCCTTTTATTTAGCAGCGCATTTATCAATTAGCACAGTGGCTGGAGGGGTTTTCCTTTTGTGGTCTGGCTGGGTTGAGCAGGCTCTGCATCGTCAGCCCTGACATGAATGCTGATTCGCAGATTTTAATCTCTGAATACAATGTATCACATACTCTCTCTCTCTCTTTTTTAATGAAAGGCAACTTTCATTATCATTTTCAAAAGCGATGTGTGTTCATTTAGACATAGTAGCGAACGCAGATAAATCTCAGGAACAATTTTGAAGTGCACATATTTTGTGCCTGGATCATGCTGCACAGCCCAATGGTTGCACATGATCTATGTTACCCCAGTTAAACAGAAATTCTTCTGATTTATGCCATGGCTGATAAGGGCCATCAATTTCTTTTTCTTTTTGAGGTATAATTTAACATGTGTAAATACCCCTGATGTTCTGAGCATTCGGGAGGGGCTTTTCCAACCGATAGGACTGTGTCTCTTCGCCTCTGGTTTGAAGTGAGAGCCAACCAGGGATAAAGAGAACTTGGGCCCCTTTTGAGGTGAAATCAGAGTGGATTAAAAAGAGCGATCACCTCCTTCTTTAATCAAAGGCTCCAGAGATGATGTTTCTTTTAGAGAAGAAACATCAAGGAACGGGCTTTGAAAATTACTTTCATATTTTCTTCGGCGTTTCAGAGCTGCAGCACATTTTAAGGGTTGTCATTGTTCTGAAATATCAGACTTGAGTATCAGCCTTTTGTCTGTCCCTGTCCTTCAGTTATCAGAAAGGACTGAGCTTGCCCTTGCTTTGTTGTCAATGGCAGAAGCTGTCAAATGACTAATGCCTCTGGAATCTCACTGACACATTTATTCTGTCTCTGTTGCTGCGCCTCTGCTACAGTCCTGTTCTGTGGTGTGAAACAATATAGGTAACATATCTAAAGTATGACCTCCACAAAGGGCATGTGGCCATAACCTCTTGATTTTGCTGAAAATAATAATAATAAAATCGTTAAATACACCACTTAACGGGTTTGCCATGTACACTTGGGTATGTTGTGCACTGCACAATGAAAAAAGATTGATTAGCATTTAGTATTCCAAGCTCAGAAATCAGTGTCTGTTTATATGTTTGTGTTAGTTATATGGACTAATTAACCTAAAATAAGGTGAAAGCAGTAAAAGAAAACGAAAATCAACTTCAAATAGCAAGTGTTTATTCAACTATTTCACAACTGCCTGGGGGAAATTCCTTCTGGGAATTTAAAAAGTCAGAACAGTTTGTTTGAAATTATTTAAGTAATTGACATTAGCATTAGGATCTGTCAAAATCTTTTTAATTAATTAAAAATAGATAACCCATTAAAAAATTAAAGGGCATTGCTGGATGTGGTGGGTCTTGCTTGTAATCCCAGGGACTAGGGAACGTGAGGCAGGAGGATAGCAAGTTCAAGGCCAGAGGCAGCCAGCACTACTTAGCAGGACCTTGTCTCATTTAAAAAGTATAAAAGGATGCAGCTCAGTGGCAGAGCACTTGCAAAGTGTGCATGAGGCCCTGGGTTATTTTCCTCAGCACCACAAAAACAAACAAACAAACAAATAAATAAGAAAATTAAAATTAAAATTAAAAATAAATAAAAAAGATGGACATTGTCAGATCTTAAAAGTTCTAAGCTGATAAATAGGTTAGAAAACTTAACATTTCCTGCCTGTTTCTAAGAACCTGATTGTGTGACTTTTCCAAAGGTCCTGGTCTGGTGCATTCATTTGGTGAATAACAGAGAAAAGAATAGGAAATGTGTTTTTGTCAGAAACTGAATGCATGCTTGTTTTTTTAACCTAAGGCATTTAAAAATTAGTAGAAGCCAGAATCAATTAGCAGTGCCAGATTTCTCACTTTTTTTTTTTTTTTTGGCTTTCATTTTACTTGTTTGTGCCCACTTTAATTAGAAAATAATACAATGATGCCATTAATTTTACCTGGCAGGCTCCATTCCTACTAAAACACCAACCAGCGTTTGTGAAAAATGGAACTGGATTTTTGTTCTGGAATAAGAATTCTTGAATCTTAAAAAGTGGACCTGGCAGTCCACTCCCCAGACAATCCCGAAATAATCAGCCATTGAAAACCCTATGAATAGTAGAGAAACACTGATGTTTCCTGGCACAGTGCTGGGAGTGCTTCATTTAGGTATACATAGGGTCACTATGAGTTGGACCTGACTTGATGCCACCTAACAACAACAATAAAGCTTAAAAACCATATTAATCTTTGAGGCTTTACCAAACATAGATTATCAAATAGTTTTAAGTAAAAATTTTAAGGCATACTTGAGAGTCAGGCTGAAATCGTCACATGTCTTAAATTGTATGGATTTCAAAGTTAAAATAAAATACATTTCTTCTCCTATATTAAATTCAGGGCATTGTGCATGCGAGGCAAGTGCTCTATCACTGAGCTGAAACTTCAGCCGCCTTTTTACTTTTTACTTCGAGACAGAATCTCCATAAGTTGTGCAGGCCATCTCTGGACTCAAACTCGTGATCCTCCTGCTTCAGCCTCCCAAGTTGCTGGGATTACAGGGTATGCCATGGTGCTCAGCTAACATGATTCTCTAGTTCTAATTCTATATTACTCTACTTATTCTTTGGCCAACCTTTACATTTAAAAATATAAAGCATTTATATTTCTAATTTAAAAATATTAAGCATTTAAAAATATAAAGCTAATATTCTCAGTTGTTGTAATCTTCAGAAGTTGTACAAATGTTTACAGATAGCATTTTAACATCACTGTACTCTACTGAGCCATATTTGACATGGTACTTGCTAAGATGAATTTTTAAAAGTTATGCAAATAAAAATGCACACTAGACTCAAGTTTGTTTTATTATTAGTGTTTTTGCAGAACTGCTGGTTGAACTAGCAAATCTCCATCCACCACTGAGCTGCACCCTCGACCCTTTTCATTTTTTATTTTGAAACAGAGTCTCACTAAGTTGTGTAGGCTTCTCTGGCCTCAAACTCACGATCCTCCTGCTTCTGCCTCCTGAGTCCCCGGGTCTATAGGCATGTGCCACCATGTATGTGAATAATTTTGATACTAGTCTTAATTAGGCTGGGGTTTAGCTCAGTTGGGAGAGTGCTGCTCTGTGCTTTCTAAGATCCTGGGTTTGATCCCCAGCGCCACAAAAATGGCAGAAGGACTGGGCAGCCCATTCTCCAAACAATCAGCCAATGAAAACCCTTTGAACAGCAGAGAAGCACTGACATAGTTGCGGGCATGGCACCTACCACATGTAGGAGTGTTTCGTTCCATTGCACATAGGGTCACCTATGTAGGACCTGACTCAACTATAGCACAGCACAACAATATAGGAAGGACAAATCTTAATTACTCTTGTTTCCATTAATTCTTAAAGCTGGAATTTAGGTAAAACAAAGAAATAGCACATTTGCAGTCTTCTGGAAAAAATTTTTAATCCAATGCAAAGAAAGAGGCAGAAGTAAGACCTTGGACAGCAGGGTGTTTTTGCTGGCCGGCTTGGTAGCCACGCCTGGAATCCAGAGCGCAGTTAAGGCTGGGCTCGGTTTTTACGTGCAACAACAAAGCTTGCCCAGACTTCAGTGGCTAGGACTGGAGCAGTTATCATGCATACTTTCACAGAATGGTCATAATTACTTATTTTTCTTGGCAAAAGCGACACTGCGTTTCAACGCGTGACATAATGACATACTCCTTTCGGTGTGAAACTTAATTTGTTATTTTAAAATTTATTCATTGTATATATACTAATTTTACAAAGTAACTTCTTATGTTGGGGTAGGATAAAAATCCCTGGCTATCAATTAGGGTTATTTTTATACAGTAAGATCACTGCATTATATTACAGTTTACCCATTCACAGAACTATGTAAAAAGCCTTGTGCCAATTTCATTGCCTTCATATGATACAAATAAGGCTCAGCAGACGTGTTCAAAGCAATTGTTTTACCTGACAGTAATGACACGCTAATGATGTTGGAATGGCTCAGACCTCGTAAGTGACTAACCGTTTTGTACCCTGAACTGACGTTCCCCATGAATTAAAGGAAAATAACAACTGTGTGGTGGAGATTAGGAGTTTGGTAGGCTGAAAGTGTTTCTTTCCACATACTTTCTTCTTTTACCTATCAGTTAAGTCTCAGTGAAACTGTATAGGAACTTTCCTGGGGTTTGGTTTATTTCATTTTTCATGAAAGTGGAGATTACAAATATCATAGCAAAGTTCTCAGATGTTTGGTGATGAATCATGGCATTGGTTGCTTAAGTGGATTCTGCAAGATGGTTCTCAAGGTTGAAATGGGCTTACCATCAAATTTATTTTTAATGTTTGATTCTCTAAAGTTTCTTTAAGGATTTTAATGAACATATTTCTCCCAGGGATAAATAGGCCCTCCACTGTGTGACTTCTGAGTTATCTGGTAATATTTTATGGCCTCCACAAGAGAAATTTCCAACCTCTGACAAAAGCTCCTTCAGAAATCATCTTTCTCCAGAAAGTACAATTCCAGATCTCAGCAATTAACAAGGCATCGCAGCTTCAAAGAACATTCAAGTTGAAATTTTGATCATCTTTCTGTGAAAATGAACTTAATGTTGCGATCATGACCGGATTCCTCAGGCTTTGTTAGGAAAATTGCTTTTCCTACTAATGGGGCAGTAGTCCTTCATTCAGGGGGATTAATCTGAGCTATCAGCTATTCCTTATAATATGTAGATTTTTTTCCCCTTAATACTGCTGGTGTAGTTTTAAAGAAGTGGTAGAGCCTTTAGGAAATGGCCTTGGATTGAGATTTGGCGGCTGTGTCTCCAGACCCTCCACTGGGTCATTAATGCATAGGGGAGAGTCCAAAACAGCCTTTTCCAGCCACAAGGTACATGAGCGCATCCAGCCTTAGACAAAATAAAATAAGCCTTATTTATAGTTTTAAGAACCCTCACTCTTTCCCTGTCTCTAGATGCCAAATATTTTATAGGGCTTCCCCATTTACAAATCAAAAGCAGCATTTTTACTTGGGAAACCCCATAAACTCACAGCTGACTACACATCCTCCATGAGTCCGTTTTGCCTTACCCCGCATTAAAACTTTATGGTCCTGGGTGATAACTTTAAAGGCCTATCATGAAATCGAATTTTTTTTGTCATCCTGATTTGCTTCTTTTAAGAGAAAAGGCAATGTATTTCCTTTACAATGTAAAGAGGAAAAAGGCCCAGAGTCTCTCTAGGTCCCAGAAAGTAAACGTGGGTCTGCCAATCTCTGGCTAGATCCGAGGATGACCCTGGATTAGGAAAACCTTGAGCTCACGTTTACTGGTTCTTTAAAGGTGAAGATGACAGTTTCATGTTTTGATTTGGAGGCCAAAAGGAGACTGATACAGATCCCCACTCCCTAACAGCTGCATTTTTTTCTGCTTCTCCCGTCTACCAGCTAGGTTTCAGCTACCCGGGGCTCCCGAGGGGCCCATGGGCTAAGGGCTGGCCTGCCAGGCAGTCCTGCAACCTCAGAAGCCCAGCTTATCTCCCAGCATGTCAGGGACCGTATCTTGCTTACACAGCCCGACAGTGAGGGCAGAAGTTTTACTTGCTGGTCCCTATCTTTATTTCTTGTACCTGGATATCAGTTGCCTTTAAGTTGGAAAGAGGCTACAATCTCCTTTGATAAGGGGATTTTGCACATCAAACCTCAGAATGCAGGAGCTGGATAGACCTCTGCTGGGGGAGTTGCCTTCTGGGAAGAGATAATGGGACCGATCTACATTTCAAGCAAAGGCTGTGTTTAAAGTCAATAGGATAAGTGGAATTTAAGCAGAAAAGCTTAGCATCTAAATCAATTTAGGATACTGCCATCTTTATCCCAGGATGGGCCCCTGTGCTGCCTCTGTGTACAAAGCAGGCTGTCTCCAAGTGTCTTCTCCGAGAGATCAAAACCAAGGTGAATACCAATCTATGGAAGCACGTTTACCATCCACATTGCTCCCCATTCCTTCTTGTTCGCTATAAAATTTTCCAACCTTTGAAGTCAGTGGTAAGTCTGAATCGGCTCCTCAAGGTTTACCCAGTGCTCACCTGGCACCTGCCGTATGCATTAGTGAGAGAGTACAGGGTGCTTTGTGGGCTCGGGAGCCACTTGAGAGCTGTGTGATTTTGGACAAGGTGCCCACCTTCTCTGTGCCTCAGTTTTCTTTAAGAAGTAGGGATGATGGTGGTACCCATCTCCTGGGCTGCTAGGAAAGCTTACACCTGCTACTTTACTCGTAGGAGTTAAGGATGAGGCTTAGGACATACTAAGCGCTCTAGGAACGTGAATCACCTCTTCAAAAATCTCTTACCTGTCCCGTGAAGTGAGAGGTACTCTTGGCACCTACCCAGCCCAAGTTCCTTTGAAGGCAAACCGTGCAGCAAAAAAATCAAGCCCCAAGAGAGCAGGAGGAAGGGCCTGTGGAGGGAGACAGCCAAGGGGAAAGAGCCCAGGCCACAAGGCGCTATGGGACCTCCCACCCGCCCTTGGGCCTTCCCAGAATTGGTGGTCTGGGCAGCGCTGTCCTCTGGAGGGGCGGCTGGGGTGAGAAGTGGGCCTGAGAGGGTTTGGAGTCAAGGACAAGTCACGGCTACTCCAGCCATATTACACAGGGGTGCGGAAACAGCCCAAGGTCATGTGTGACCCAGGCCACCCAGATGTTACATTTGATTCCACAGCTGGCCTTCTTCCTCTGGCCATTCAATCTCTTTGTTGTTAAGAGTAGGTTGGACTCATGGCGATGCTCATAGGGTTTTCAGTGGCTGATTGTTTTGGGATTGTTTCTTCAGGAGTGGATCACCATGTCCTTCTTCCATTTTTTTTTTTTTTGTGATGCTGGGGATCGAACCCAGGTCCTTAGAGAGTGCGGAGCAGCGCTCTACCAACTGAGCTAAATCCATTCAATCCCTAATCATGGGCAAATCTCTACTCCTGTTTGAGGCTTCATTTGTGTCTGTTTAATGTTATGATTTTTAACACACTTTTAGATGATTGAGTGGAAAGGAGAAAAATGATTTAAAAAAAGCCTTTGAGGTTAAACAGGGAAAAGAAGGGCTGGGGGTGTAGCTCAGTGGTAGAGCGCTTGCTACACATGGACAGGACCCTGGGTTCGACCCCCAGTACCAGGAAGAAAAAAGAAAGAAGGAAAAGAAATTTATATATTGGGGAGTGAGTCAAAATGGAAAAGCTTTAGCATAGCATGAACACCTCCAAATTTCACATTTGTTGTTGTTAGGTGTCCTCAAGTCCGTATCCGACTCATAGCGACCCTAGGTATAACAGGCGAAACACTTTGTCAGTGCTTCTCTGCTGTTCATAGGGTTTTCAATGGAGGATTGATTTTTGGGAGCGCGTTGCAGGGTCCTTCTCCCCAAAATTTCACATTAGCATATTTTAATTACTGCCAAAGCATTATTTTTAAAAAGAATATTTAATATGAGTAGAGATGAAAGGAAATTCAATGAAAAGTGCGGATACTGCAGTGGTTAATTTTTAATTTGAGATTTTAGTTACTAAAAATTTTTCTCTCTCTCCCCTCTCCCTTTTCTTTGCTCTCAATCAGGTATGTGTATGCTTTCTTGTTTGCTAGGCTGTGTGGATATTTCCTAGGAAACATTACAATTATGATGCTATTTTCAGACATAAACACAATTGCTTTATTTTATTTTATTTTATTTTATTTATCTTATGGTACTGAAGGGCTGAATCCAGGGCCTCACACATATTTTGCAAGGACTCTAGCACTGAGCCACTACTTCAGCCCCTCTTTAATTTTTGACTTTGAGACAGGGTCCCTGTAAGTTCCACAAGCTGCCTCCGGCCTCGCACTCTTGATCCTCCTGCCTCTGCCTCCTGAGTTACTGGGATTCTAGGTGTGAGCCGGGCTGGGATTTAGCTCAGTTGGTAGAGCGCTGCGCTGCAGTCTCTGAGGCCCCGAGTTTAATTCTCAGCACTGCAAAAATGGGAGAAGGACCTGGCAATCCACTCCCAAGGCAATCCTGAAACACGCAGCCATTGAAAAGTCTATAAGGGTCGCTAGGAGTTGGATACCGACTCGACGGCACCTAACAACAACAACAACAGGTGTGAGCCACTGCATCTGACACTAATTCCTTTATTCTGGAGCCATTACATCATACATACAATGTAATGTATGATTTTATTGTAATTGTATATGCAATCGAGACATGATCATTTATGCCATTTGAACTACGTTTAAGAAAGGATACAATCAACAATAAACTGGGTATATCATTTTTACCCAGAAATTTACACAAGCGAAATACCAGTGTCTCTGAAAAAACTAAATAAAAATGTGAATATGTGATCAGATTCATTCATTTATCTCCTCCTAATCTTTATGGCATACTGGTGCTGGTGCTGAAGACAGACAGACATTCTTAACTTGCCGATGCGTGCTCCTGTGTCATACGACCCAGACAGGAGAAGAGGAGTTGTAGGGCTCTGTATGCATCATAGATTTCCCTGCTCTCTCTACTACTCCCATCCCTACCTGCTCTAGAGCTTCTCCCCACCCCACCCCTGCCTCCTCTGTGTATTATCCTATTCCCCCACTATGAGCTGCCAATCTGTCCCAACAGGCTTCAAAAAGATGTTTACTTTAGCATTTGCTCAGGCCACTTCCTTACCCAGAACTCTTCAAAGCTCCACTTTGGGTTCAGGGTAAAAAGATGTAGCTCATTTGCTCAGCACAGGGCAAAAATCCTGTCTCTGGCCTCCAGTCTCCTGTTGATTGCAGGAGTGAAGCATTGGTAGCTCTTTAAACCATTTATGAGCCTCTGTACATTTTTTTTTTTTTTTTTTTTTGCAGTACTGGAGGTTGAACCTAGGGCCTCGCGCCTGCATGCTTTGCAAGTGCTGGACCACTGAGTCCCAGCCCATTTTTTTTTCCCACTTTTTGAGACAGGGTCTCGCTAAATTAAGCAGACTCCCTCTGGTCTCGAACTTGATATTCTCCTGCCTCCGCCTCCCAAGCCACTGGGATTACAGGAGCCTGTCACCACGCCCGGCAAGCCTCTGTACTTTCATATGAATGTCTAAAACATCAGTTTCCGATGATGTGTGCATTGGCTGATTTTGCTGTGGAATTGATAATTGCTCTTCATCGTGGGCTTTGGGCCATTTGATTTTGAAGTGTTTTTGTGTGGTGGTTTTCGTGTTTCTTTTCTTTGGGGCTGGTCGAACTTCTTGGATGTGTGGCTTTATCGTTTTCATCTAGAAAAGTGACTTCTTTGCTATGTCTGATATTAATATAGCCAGCTCAACTTCCTTTTGATAGTGTTAGCATGGTATTTTTTAGAGTGTCTTTTGCTTTTTAATCATTTGTGTTTTATATTTTAAGGCAGTTTTGTTGAGGAATCTTTAGATCTTGCATTGTTATCTAATTCAACAATTAATTATTTGGTGTGTTTAGGCTATTAATTTTTAATGTGGTTGTTATGACTGGATTTAACTCTTAACTAGTATTGTGAACTTAATTGATGGATATCATTTTGTGGGGTCATCCAAAATTCCCAAACAAAAAAACTGTTATTATTTAAGCTATTTGTTTTTGGGGTTTAATTATGTTGATATATGAACTAAAACACCTTTTAAAAGTTGCTAACATTTGTTCATGTAACAATAATTATCAAAAATAAGAAATTTCTTTTAAGCCCCTTACAAAATTCAAATCAGTTTTCCCAGATTTCAAAAACTACAATAAAATAAAATTAAAACTATCATAACAAATATTCTCTTCTCTTTTTATAATGCTGTTGTTAGGTGCCATTGAGTCGGTATCCAACTTATAGCAACCCTAGGTACAACAGGGGAAACACTATTGTCAGTGCTTCTCTGCTATTTATAGGGTTTTCAATGGCTGGTTGATTTTTGGGAGTGGGTTGCCAGGTCCGTCTCCCAAGCCTACAGCACCTGGTGTTCTCAGGAGGTCTCCCTTCTAAGTACTAACCAGGCCCTGTAGGGAAAAATTAGAAGGAAATTGGCAAAAACTCCCAAACTGGGAAAATGGCGTTTGACTATCTGGTTTGTAAGTTAGAAATCTAGGGAAAATGAAAGTAACTTGGTTGCACGTTTGTACAAAACCCTTCCTGATCGGACAATTGGACTGAAAGCTGATTGGCTCAGGCCATTCCATGGGCGAGCTACATAAAGAGCTGCGCTGCGGTAGCTTGACCCTTTTGGCACAGCTTTTTAGGCACTTTTAGGCTTTTTGGCACCCCTTTCTGCGCCTTCTTGCCTGTTCCTTCCTGGACCACTGATGAGGAAGTACCTCTCCCGCTGCTTTCCCCCGGACCTTTGATGAGGAAAAAAACGCTCTCCCGTTGCAATCATCAGCAAGGAAAAAAACCTGCTCTCCGTCTGACCAGCAACGAAGCAACAGCTGTCTCCTCCTGACCACTGAGACGACCAACATAGGTGTTTGCTCCTGGAAGGCAAAAGCGCCCAAGGCTTTTCCTTTCTTCCGTCTCCGCCGGGGTCCCCGAAGGCCGCAGGAGTCTGCGCCCCTCACCTGAGGGTCCCTAGTGAATTGTGTTTAGTATCTGTGTGCGCGGTGGCGCAGCCCGTCCAAACCTCCAGGCCGGACCGGGAGGCATGTGCCCCACAAGGCCCGACCCTGCTCAGCTTCCAAGATCTGACAGGATGAGACGCTACTGTGGTACAGTGCAGGCCCAGACAGTATGTTGTTATTGTTAGGTGGTGTGGAGTCCTCTCAGACTCATAGCAACCCTCATAGGGTTTTCAGTGGCTGATTGTTTAGGGATTGCCTCTGGAGTGAATTGCCACCTCCTTCTCTAATTTTTGTGGTGCTAGGAATCAAACCCAGGACCTCAGAGACTGCAGAGCGGCACTCTACCAGCTGAACTAAATACCATCCCCCAGACAGTATGTTGTTGTTGTTGCTGTTGTTAAGTACGGTCGAGTCGGTATCTGACTCATAGTGACCCTAGCTATGACAGGGGAAACACTATGGTCAGTGCTTCTCTGCTCTTCATAGGGTTTTCAATGGCGGATTGATTTTTGGGAGGGGGTTGCCAGGTCCTTCTCCCAAGCCTACAGCACCTGGTGTTCCTAGGCGGTCTCCCATCCCAGTACTAACCAGGCCCGACCCTGCTTAGCTTCTGAGATCTGATGGGATCGGATGCCACAGGCTACGGTTACAGGCTCAGACAGTATAGGTCTACTTAATTCCTGGGAAAAGAGTTTGGAGAAGGAGGCAGTGAATAAGGAATAAGAAAAGGAATAAGACAGCCCGCTGTGTGTGGCTTCTGAGCAATCCCTGCTGACTGCAGAGCACCATCTCAGCTAAGCTGAAAACGTGCCGCCCTGGCACTAAGGGTGGAGTTTGTCCCCCTTCTGAAAGGAGGGCTCTGTGGGGCTCTGATCACACAGCTGGGGTGGGAGGCGGGGCTGGTGGAGGAGGATGGCCTTCTCCCACTGTGCATGCCCAAGAGCAGGCCCTAGACTCCTGCCTGAGAAGGAGGCCTGGCAGCTGGGCAGCGCCTAGTGAGACCCCTGTGGGCTGCAGGTGCCTTACCTGCCCCTGGGGCCTCCCTGTATGTGCCATCTGTATTTAGACCCCGCAGTGGTCTCTTGCCTGCAGCCATAGCCCTGTGGAATCCGATCCCACCAGATCTCGGAAGCTAAGCAGGGTCAGGCCAGGTTAGTACCTGGATGGGAGACCGCCTGGAAACACCAGGTGCTGTAGGCTTGGGAGAAGGACCTGGTAACCCCTTCCCAAAAATCAATCTGCCATTGAAAACCCTATGAACAGCAGAAAAGCATTGACAATAGTGTTTCCCCTGTTGTACAGAGGGTCGCTATGAGTCGGATACTGACTTGACAGCACCTAACAACAACAACAGTGGGCTCTTGCTCGGTTACCTGTAAGCCAGCCTCACCCTTCTGGGAGCCTCCTTCAGAGATTCATTTCTGGAGTCTAGGATAAGGCCCAGTGCCTATCCTGCGCCTAAAACATTTATTTTGGGAATAGGTTAAGACATTCATTTGCCTCAGAAATCACAAAAGGATATAGGGCAGAAAACTGCTCTCCCACACTTGGTCTGCACCATTCAAACCCTTTAGTCCAAAGCTTTCAATTTTATAAGCTTCCTTTGTAACCTAGGGGTATTTAAAAAATGCATTTGGTTTTTGTTCTTGTTTTTACCGAATGAGGAAACTTGGGCTTAAATGTAATCATTGTTGTTGTTGTTGTTGTTAGGTGCCATCGAGTCGGTATCCGACTCATAGCGACCCTCATAGGGTTTTCAATGGCTGACTGTTTCGGGATTGCCTTGGGAGTGGATTGCCAGGTCCTTCTCCCATTTTTGCGGTGCTGGGAATTGAACTCAGGACCTCAGAGACTGCAGAGCAGCGCTCTACCAACTGAGCCAAATCCTAGCCCAAATGTAATCATAGGATAGGGGATACAGTTGAAGGGGAGACAGAACAGTGTATGGGAGAGAGGAGAAAATCCATGGAGGATTAAATTTGCAGGTATGGTTTACAGTTAGTGTACGCATTACACAAAATCTCACCTCTTTAAGTGCCTTAAGTTTTCAAACTGCCAATAGCAATGGTACAAACCCGAAGGAAGAAAATCCCCTTCAGATTCAGATCCCTTGCATTTATAGCAGCTCCAATAGTAGAGATTTTGAATGCATTTCTTCTTTATTGTTAATCTTACGTGTGTGTGTGCATATATATGTGTGTGTGTATATACACACATACATATACACACATGCCATATATACATATATACATATATATGTGTGTATATATGTGTACATACACACACACACACAAACACACATATATATATTTTTTTTACTTCAAACTCATTGGACTAAAGCAGCAATAAAATCCTTACCCCAGTGTTTCCTTGAAAAGATGATGTTTATACATCTTTCATGATTTCCCTTGGATGTCAGATCCTATGAACATAGACAACATTTAATGGATCTAAAAGATCTGACCTCCACAGAGCCGGACACATTTTAATAAATGAAGACCTGGACGAGCTGCAGAATTTCCTCGGTTCTGTCACATTCTATTTATCTTCCTTACCCTCAGCCTTGCGGGAGTTCAAGTTTGAAATGTCATCGGAAGGTCAAGAGCCTTCTTGCTAATAAGATTCTCCAGGTCCTGGCGCATTTTTGGTAAAAGACAGTTGTTTATCGACAATTGAGAGTGAAGATTCGGAGAAGTTCTATGGATCTCTGCTTTTGGTGGGACTGTTAAGTTTCTTCAAAGCATTTCTCATTTTGTAAAGTTATGTTAAAAAGATGACTCCTTTTAGAAAGCCCAATTCAATATCAGTTTGGAGTGAACGCTCCTTGCCAAGTCTCAGGGCTTAGGCAAGAGCTCAGGAGGCAGCCGCCTCCATTAAGGAGATTTTCCTTTAGATCAGATTGAGCTCACTGTGGATGCCAAGACTAGTACAAAATCATGGCATCACTCCTTGGAATGTGCTGGGATTCACAAACTTAAAAGATGGAAAAAAGTCCTCTACATCAATTGGAGCATAATGAAAAGCTCATGTAAACTTAGCGGAGATGGGACAATTTAAGGAGCGGAAAGAAGGAGGGGGATCTAGCAAAAGGCAACGATGATGGGAGAAGACAGGAGTGGGAGGAGGAACAAGGAGGAGTGAGGAATGAGAGACAGGTCGACTTCAAAGTAAACAGCCCAACTTTAATAGTTCGGGAAATACTTATAATAATACCAACAATACCAAAGGATGACAATAATGAAAAAAAAAATAGTGCTAGGAGTCAGATTCAGGCTGAGAAGTATTGAAAATCTTGACCTTGACTGGGTGTTGCAGAGAAAAAAAAAAAGAAAAAAGAAAAAAAAAAAGGAAGGGGAGGTGAGAGATTCCGGTAACATTAAATTTGAAGGAAGAGAAATCAGTTGTATTTTCTTTTCAACGTTTCTCCTTCTGAATTATCTTGAAAACAATTGCTTTGTTGATACCACGGTTATGAATATGTTTTTTTTCACCAACATTTAGATCAATTTATGTTCCAGAATTTGAAAATGTCCTTTAGAGGATAATCAGTTTAATTGAAGGTAAGTGTTGGGTATTACTTCAGCTTAATTGGACAAATGTATAAAAATTGGAGAGATTCTTCAGAGCTCTAGAAAATGAAAGGATATTTTCTTATGTGTCTTTGTATTCATTTTGACCGATATTTCTACAAAGAGCAGCCATGTAAAATAATTCAGGGAGTAAGAGAAAATGAATATAAATTGCTTTAAGGCTTCTTATGGTGATGTTTATTGGTATTACTCATAAATATGAATAATTGAAATGGGCACTTGATGGCGCTTTGGAAGGATATTCAAAATATCCATGCTTTAGGTAAGATATGAATATGACACTATTACATTTTATTTCTCATAAATAACATGCATACATATTATAGATTATTTAAATTATGAAATAACTGAGATAATTTTTAGAAAACAACCAGTAGGCAGGCTGCGAAGGGACATTTCCAATTCTATTAAGAAAGCATAAAGGCCAATTTGGGGCTGCAGCTATCTTACATTAAAACATGAATAGCAAACATTCATTATAATAAACATCTGTGGCTTCAAAATTATTTATATTTATATTTATCATCAAAATTGATAGAAATCATTAAGAAATACATAAGGAGTATAATTGGTGTACACAGTTAGGAAGCAGAGGGAAGAACAACAATGTTGATTAGAAATAATCTTTGGGCCTGCCAATGAGAAAAAATCCTAGTCCTGGATTTCTAATATGAATAGTGTATAAATAAGAGAAGTGGAAATATGGAGGTGCAGGCCACATTTCACCCAGAGCTCAAAATAGCAAAATCCATGCCTAGGAAACAGAAGTGATTAGCCTGGTATGGTAGCACACATCCATAATCCCAGCACATGGGAGGTGGAGGCCAAATGATGGAGAGTGGGGGCCAACCTGGCAAGACTCTGTTCTAAACAGAACAAAACAAAACAGGTACAACTGATTAGGAAAATAATGAAAACATACTAGATTTTAACTTCTTAGTGGGTGGGGATTTAGCTCAGTTGGTAGAGCGCTGCTCTGTAGTCTTGAGGTCCCGAGTTAAATTCCCAGCACCACAAAAATGGGAGAAGGACGTGGCAATCCACTCCCAAGGCAATCCCCAAACAATCAGCCATCGAAAACCCTATAAGGGTTGCTATGAGTTGGAAACGACTCAATGGCACCTAACAACAACAACAACAACAACAACAACTTCTTAGTAGTCCTTAGAGACAGAAAAGAGCAACCTCGTCTTAACCTGTCATCAATGCTCTTTCTAGTGGAACAGGCTTCTCTGTTTAGACCCAGGTCATTATTGTGGGGAACATCTTCAGAGGATTGTGAATTAGAAAATTCAAATTCATTAGGTGAAGAGAAGATCTATCTTGTGCATTTTAATAATTGTCCCTGAGGTTTCCTTCCATTTGAGGTATTAGGAAAACCCCCACTTTTTTCCTTCAAACATATTTTTTGTTGCAAATCTTTAGAGTCCATTGTACCCCAAAGGCCAACGTTTTGCTACTTGAAAGAGGTAACATTTGAGGTCCCGTAGAATATCCCAAAGAGTCATCTTCCTTGTCCTTGTGGTCTAGGGGTCACTCAGCCCAACTGATGGCCAAGAAGTTTTTCCTCTAATAATGACACTCCATTTGGGGATCTATTGCATCAGTAAAGAACCGAAGGAGACCCAGAAGGGATGCACACTACAACTCTAAAGTTCAATGCTAAAATATTTGGATTTGGAATAACACAATTTAACGTGTCTCAGGACGGCCTGTCTTCAGATCTCTCAAAGCACAGGAGTGAGAAGTTCAGAACAGGACTCTCCCTGATGCTCCTGCCTGGTCCTGTCTGAGAATGGGGGGCATGAGCAGGCTCACCAGGCTCCTGCAGGGAAGGAGTGTGTTGAATTTGGATGTGAGCTACAATCTCCAAAGTTCTCATTGCTTTTTCTGCTCCCAGAGATGTCTCATTGTTTAGTAAATGGAGAGTGAACTTAACATGAAAGGAAATTCATCCACGTCGATGACTTTTTTATTCTTTTTTTGTGAGGCACTGGGAGGTTGAACCAGGCCCTCTAGCATGCTAGGCAAGTGCTTCACCACGGAGCTGCACTCTCAGCTCCTTTTCAATTTGTTTTTTTATTTTGAGACAAAATCTTGCTAAATTGTGCAGGCTGTCTTTGGCCTTGAACCTGTGATCCTCCTACTTCAGCCTCCTGAGTCTCTGGGATTGTAGGTGTAGGACCATGGCTCTTGGCATCCATGACTATTTTAAAACTATAGACAAAGTTGCAAAACTTTCTTATAGGATAAAGTGTGGATTTCGATAACAAGATAACACTCTCTTAGAAAGAACTAAATTATCATATTTTATAGCACAAAGAGATAGGAAATTTTGTAGTTACAAATACTAGTCAAACGGATCAGTATTAAGATTTTTAGATTTGGGCCAGGAGTGGTGGCACATGTTTGTAACCCTAGGGACTCAAGAGGAGGAGGAGGCAGGAGGATTGCAAATTTGAGGCTAGAGGCAGCCTGTGTAACTTAGGGAGACCCTGTCTCAAGATAAAAAGTAAAAATATTGGAGCTGGGGGTGCAGCTCAGTGGTAGAGTGCTTGCAAATTATGTTCAAGACCCTGGGTTCAATGCCCCCAGCACCACATACACACAAAAAATTTAAATTTGTTTTATGGTGAATAACAGTGAAAAATGAAATATTTACAAAAATCTTTTCTGTTTATAAATGTTGGAAAATTTTACCTTTGAAAACTCCCATTTGTTAAAAAGAAAATGAGAAATGTATTAGCTTATTCCTTTTTGAAATTGTCACTC
The DNA here is from genome assembly GCA_007922755.1 of Pedetes capensis. Lineage (NCBI taxonomy): Eukaryota > Metazoa > Chordata > Mammalia > Rodentia > Pedetidae > Pedetes > Pedetes capensis. The sequence continues at coordinate 1,519 of VMDO01004645.1, read as the reverse complement.
ATTTCTCGGTGAACATTTATGGCTTGTGTGGTGTTTGTAAACTTTGCCATTGTTCAGACAGCTGCAAAATATTAAAATTATTTTTGATTTTCACTTATCTGAATAGGAAATAAAATAAATGGACATGAAATGATTTCTTAAGAACCATGGTTTAGGCTGGGGTTATAGCTCAGTAGTAGAGCACTTGCCTTACATGCACAAGGCTCTGAGTTCAATTCCCAGCACCACAAGTGTATAAAAGAAAAAAGAAAAGAAAGGAAACATGGCTTATTAATAGAAGAAATGGCCTTTTAGCCTTTTTTGGATATAAAACACTGTTGATACTTTTTTTGTATTTAATGGGCAAGTTCTAAGTTCTTTGTGCAGTTGAAAGGGAATCTTACTGTAAGACTAAGACAAGATTTTAAATATGCAGGCTGATTAATGACTATTCTATTAAACCACGTCTCTGCCGAGTGGGGGGCGAATCCCCATTGTCTTCTGGCTCAGGGAACAGTTCTTTCTCCCAATATTTAATTCTTCCTCATCTTGCAAATGTTCCTTTCACTGTCTTGTAATGTAAAATAGACACTATTAAAAGTTCTCAGCGGCACCCCTACTTTCTTCCTCCCTTTTATCCTGTTCCTTTTTCACTTTGATTAAAGTAAAACAGACCAGAAAAAAAAATCAACCAAAAGCAAAGAAACAAATCACATTAACAACTCAACTTTTGCACTATTCAAAAAGTCTTCCATTGGTGAATAGCTGGGAATGACCGATTTGCATTAGAATGCAGCCTCTTGGTTTCCTTGGACAATGTTAAAATCACAGTATTTCCTTCGTGGAAGCCCAGCGGATGGCTGGTGAAATTACCAGTTTGTACAACTAGCTCTTTACTTCTGTGTGAATTGGATTCTTAGAATAGCTTTAGAACAGGCAAAGAAAGAAGTGCCCCCCCAAGCGTGTGTGTGTGTGTGGGGGGGGCTGCTATACAGTAGCATTATTAGTGGAGCTCCAGAAACTACAGTGTGAACAATGCATGGCTGACCCCCTACCTGCCTCATCAGCAGAGTATGGCAATTTTTAAAAATGCTATCACAGGGAATCTTTCTTCTTGATGCAAATCACATACATTTTATTGTTGTATGTATCAGTAACACAAAGCTCCAGGAATTGATGGGATACCAATAGAGATGTTTCAACAAACAGATGCAGCACTGGAGGTGTTAACATGTTTATGCCAACAGATTTGGAAAACTGCTACTTGGCCAACTGACTGGAAGAGATCCATATTTGTGCCTATTCCCCAAAAAGGGGATCCGACTGAATGTGTAAACTATTGGACAATATCATTAATATCACACACCAGCAAAATTCTACTAAAGATCATTCAGAAGCGACTGCAGCAATACATAGACAGGGAATTACTGGAAAATCAAGCGGGATTCAGAAGAGGGCGGGGAACTAGGGACATCATTGCTGATGTCAGGTGGATATTAGCTGAAAGCAGAGAATATCAAAAAGATGTCTATCTATGTTT